>VUQH01074944.1:0-13299 GCA_015106775.1 Etroplus canarensis
CTTGAACTCTGCACAACATTCTTCCTTCTTCAACTTTCACCATTTAATCCTTGGCTCTCCCTCGCATCTTCTTCTTGCTTTCCAAATTCATCCTACAGACCACCATCCAAGGCTGCCTAGCTACATCCTCACCTGACACCACCTTGTAGTCTCCTACTTCTTTCAGATTGCACCTTCTGTATAAGATATAGTCCACCTGTGTGCACCTTCCTCCACTCTTGTAGGTCACTCTATGTTCCTCCCTCTTCTTGAAATATGTGTTCACCACAGCCATTTCCATTGCAAAATCCACTACCATCTGTCCCTCCACATTCCTCTCCTTAACACCATACCTACCCAACACCTCCTCATCCCCAGTGTTCCCTTCACCTACATGCCCATTCAAGTCTGCTCCAATCACAACCTTCTCTCCCCTGGGAATACTCTCTACCACTTCATCCAACTTACTCTGCAATTCCACTTTTCTTCTACCTTGCATCCAAATTGTGGCACTAACAACATTCAGCAACACACCTTCAATTTCCAACTTCAATGTCTGACACTCTCTTCACCTCCAGAACACTCTTCACATACCCTTCCTTCAAGATTACCCCTACTCCATTTCTCTTCCTACCTACAGTACACCATGGTAGAACAGTTTTAATCCACCTCCGATGCTCCTGGTCTTTTTTCCCCTCCACCTGGTCTCTTGCACGCACAATATAAATACCTTCCTTCTCTCCATCATATCAGTCAGCTCTCTCTCTTTACAAGTCATAGTCCCTACATTTAAAGTCCCTACTCTCACCTCCACCCTCCTACCTTTCCTTCTCTCTTTCTGCCTCCTAACACGCTTTCCCTATCTCCCCCTTCTTTGTCTTCAGGCAACAGTAGCACAGTTTCCACAGGCATCCTGTTGGCTAACGGCACCAGAGGTGGTCGTTGTTAACCTGGGTTGTGACCAATCCCTAATCAAGTAATTTGGTTTGATTTAATTAAGCATTAATATTTTTTGTTTCTTTTACTTCTGTTATTGTTGTGGCATTTTGTTTTGTCTTATCCATCTGAAGTTTAAAAACATAGCCTCATGTCTTTATTCTTAACATAGCAAGTTTCAAAAGCAAGTTTACACACTGTTTTATTGACATGAAAACAAAAAAGACAATGATGCAACACAACAAAAACAGTACAATAAATTAGAGTATGCATAAATACATTATAAATGGAAATAAAGAGGACACTCAGATTGTCTCAATCCCAAATTATTTATTTTGATTAGTATATCTTGTAGACAAAAAGTTTGGAGATATGGTTTTGACCTGGTTGCATAGCTGCCGCATCTGCTGTGGTGATTTGCAACATTATTGAAATAATTCATTACAAATTTTGAGAAGCTTAACTAAACTTTGAATGTACCATGAAAAGAATTGTAGTAGGTTGCTATTTAATTTCAGTTCTCTGGCTTAAATATGAATGTTACTCCTGGATAGTACAGGATTAATATGTTAAAATTTCAAAATTCTATGTGTATGAGACAAATTTCACTTCACTGTCTACTTTTATACCTACCCAGCAGTAAAAAAAGCCCAAGTCCACATAAAGACATAGAAATAAAATGAATGTGGATCTGATCCAAAAGTAAATCCTGATTTTTCCCAGAGTCGATGTTTTTTCTTCTTCCATGTTTTAGTCTACAAAGAGTAACGTTCAGTAATCATGAGGGAAATTCAGACCACTTCAGAACATCAGTTTCATTTTCAAGTTCATCTGAATCTCAGCTAGATCTGACCCTTTGACCTCAGTTAGAACTTTGTCACATGAACCACTGATTGCACAGCAATATTTAGGTTATTAAATGTATGTAAAAGGTCACATACGTTATACCATACATCAGAACCTACTGAGAGTTCATTTGGATCTGATCCAGAGCTGGATCTAGAATTTGTCCAGATTATTAGAAAGTGCTTATTAAAGCCTTTCATAGTTACATAATAATGACAGGGCACTAGCCATCATAAGGAGTCCCCCAGGAACTGTCACTAGGCTTTGGGTTGGGATGTTTTGTATGACTGGTAACAGGGTGTGGGGAGGTGGAAAACAGGCAGACCTTTATAATGGATTCCCACTGGAATTATCCCACAAAGGTGTCAGCCCTGTTCTGGAAAAAGGCATCATGTCTAGTTAGTTTAAGTGTTCTTGATTTGTGCAAACATATTTGATTACCTGCAACTGTGTGCGTTATATCCCTTTTCTTATTTAATAGTTTGACTTAGAAGATAGTTATGTTTTTTTTAAATTAGTAAAAGTCCTAAAGCAAGAAACTGCATTCTGGCAGACCACGATGGCAAGTTCAGCCAACAGTCCTGGCAGATCAGTGGATCTCACTGCTACTCCACATCAGCTGATGGCTCAGTGAGGGCATCTTATTTACAAAATCAGCCTGCATACAGCTGCAGCTGCCTCTGCAAAGCACTTTGCAACCCAGCTCCCTCATTAGATGCTTTTTATGCTATTTCTGCCTTAGTGAGCATGTCCACTGTCACTGATACCTGCTGCTTTCCCTGTGTTTTGACTTCATGGCTTCAATAAAGAGCAGGGATATGTGCCCACATATGCATTTAGAAAGATCATCAAATACTACAATGCCACCAAATTTTGATTGTTGCAGATTGACTAACAATCCTGTTTTGACCAAAGGGGTCCTAACAGACATTTTATTTAGTTGAAATGATTGCATATTGTATTTATTAGTGATGTTAATTTGTGAAAAGAAGCAATCAGGTAAATTGTCTTACTCTCCAGAGCTGTGGGCAGAGATCCTCTTCTTTGTTGCTCTGCAGGCTCACAGGCATTGCCTAGCAACTGCTGAATGATGGCTGGGCAAATTTGTCTGAAGTGCTCTTTTGAAATTGGCAAATGAGGATCCAGAGCAAAAATATCCAGCAGCTGATTGGCTGAAAAACATACCTGATTGGGTTCAAAGAAAAAGACAATTTTGGAGATGAGTAGGAGGTTTTCAAATCAAGCCTCACAGTAGGTGCATGTAGATTGTCACTCAGTGTTTTACGGTTCTCAGTACTTATTTTTTGTTCGTTTTTTTTGCACAACACAATCAAATATCTATCTCGCCATACCTGTGCCCAATCTCTGCTTTTTGCCTCAATTTCATGGCTGCAGCTATCCAGTGAATGCCTGGCCACCTTCTTTGAACCTCCTGTGATGCTCCGCCTTTTCCTGTCATGAGAGTGTATCATTCCTTCTCTTCCTACTCCCAACTGATAAAGCAGTTCCTCCAAGTCTGAGCAGAGAAATGCAATACAAGATGTCAACCATCAGTGTTTTAAGAGGTCAGTAAGACTAGGACTTTATTGATTTGCTTTGGGGCTGAACCATGAGATAATCAGTTTCTTAAATGGTTATTAAATAATTTCACAGTTTTCACATGAATAATTTTATTTTTTACTTTTAGAAATATGGAAATGCCGGTCACACAGCATTTGCATGTCTGTCCTTAAGATTAATGATTCTCTCATGTATGGAGTCAAATGAAGGATTTCCCAAACCACTATGTTCAATAACCCTGTAATAACCATAATCTGTATATGAATGATGGACATAGCCCCTGGGTTGCTGATGCAAAACTGCCTTAAACCAGAACTTTTTATTTATAGAATGCAGGAGGTGACTCCTCTGTAAAAAGGAGTCTGATGCTATAGATGTAAATGGGAAAATGGTCTTCAGCTCCCTTGCTCTATGAACCTTGTGAACATTTTCCTGATGAGTTTATGGTCTTAATCACTAGTCTTATTTAATGTAACATGGTCTGAATGATGGTCTTCTTTACAATAAAAGAAAACGATAAAGCAAAGTATGCTTTAGGGTGAGCATGCCATGTAATTGTGAGTCGCTTCCCTAAGGATGTGCAGCGTTCCTCAGTTAGATCCACTGCTGATAGTGATATCTGGTTTTAAAACTCTAAGGTTCAGAGCTTCACAGTGGAACTTCAACCAGTGGATAACATCATGATGGCTATGGGCATCTTTTAGATAGAGTGTGTGATATTAGCAATGGATCCAGTGACAATATGCAGAAGTCCATGGCCAGATGTGTTAAAGGTGAACAAAAAATTAGCTTTATTAAAAAGCTGATGAAAGTCCATCAAAATAACAAAACCAAAGCATCCCCTACGCATAATCATACGTAGGGCTAGAACTGAAGCCCAAACATAAACAGAGAATAACAATTAACAAAACTAGAATACTAAAAACCCCTCGGATCATGACAGTACCCCTTTGTGTCCCTGTAGTTTAGTAGTTTACACATTCACCTTGGTAGCGAAAGGTTCCTGGTTCGATTCCAGGTGGGAACATAAGCCCCTCCCACCATGGAGGGTTGCATCAGGAAGGGCATCCGGTGTAAAACCTCTGCCAAGTTACCAATGCGGATTAATCCACTGTGGTGACCTCTTGGGGGAAATACAAGGGAGCAGCCAAAGGTACATTTCATGACAGTACCCCCTCAATGGATGGCTCCCGGAGGTCCCAAACAAAAAAAAAAAAAAACAGTTTCCAACTTGACTCAGGTGGGGGGACGGGGTCCCGAAGGAGGGAACAAATAAACAAACAGGAGCACAGGAGCATATAGTCCAAAGGAGCGGCCGCTCTGGAGTCCAAAGACAGTGATGACGGCCATGGAGGGGCCGTTTCGGAGGCTGAGGCTGCCTCTTGGGCGGCCGGCAATGAAGGACCTGAGACCACCTCTCGAGTGGTCAACAACAAAGGTACAGGGATCACCTTTCAGGGGGCCAGTGACTAAGGCATGGGGACCACCTCTCAGACAGCTGGCACAGGAACTGTCAGAGCTCAGGCTGGGAGAACTGGTAAGCAACAAATAGGGCTAAGGAGTTTGAGAAAGTGAACAGTGTGTGTATGGCTAGCTGAGTTGTGGCTATGAAGGGGACAGTGGCTGAGGCTAATGTTATTGCATGAGAGAAGCTAAATCTGATGGTACAGGGGTGAGAGAGGCAAAGACTGATGCTACTGAGGAGAGGGAAGCTGAGACTAATGCTACTGGGGTGAGAGAGATAGAGGCTAATGCTATAAGGGTGACTAAAGCCAGAGATACATGGCTAAAGTGTCAGAGGGGACAGGCTTGGATTCAGGCAGAGAGGCACAGACATCGGGTCCGGTAGCAGTGGCGCCACAGGAACAGGGGAATCTAGTGACCCACAAACTGGAAACTTGGAATATAAGGAAGCAAGCTGCCCATGACCAAACTCAAAAGGAGCTAGCTGCCCATGACCAAACTCAGACAGGGCTGAAACTACAAACAGCCCTGAAACAGGGCTCAGACACAAAAACAGAATGAGGGGGCTCAGACTCGGTCGTGAAAACTAAAGGCTCAGACAAAGAAGCTAGGGGCTCAAACACAGGAGCAGCAGCAGCTGAAGGCGCAGACACTTAAACTACGGACTTGGGCACAAAAACTAAGACAGCTCGGGCAAACAGGCAGATGGCTCAGGCTCACACGCAAAAATTACAATATCGGGCACAAAAACTGAAACTATGGGCTCAGGCACAAAAATTGAAGAAGAGGGTTCTGACGACAAAACAAGCTCAGAAGGCCCTAACTCAGGAACTAGGGGTGATGGCACAATAACTAGGGAAAAGGGCTCTGATAATTAAACAAACTTGGGAGGCCTTGACACAGGAACTAGAAGGGGGTCTAGACATAAAAACAAACTCTTGGAGCTTTAACACAGAAACTGAGGAAAAGGGCCCTAACTAGAGGAGAAGGGGGCCCAGACACAAGAAGTAAAGATTTAGGCTGCTCCTGCAGTTCAGGCTCTGATGAGGCTGGCACGGGCTGCTCCTGCAGCTCAGGCACTGACAATTCCAGCTCTGACTCTGGAGCTGAAGGCTCCTGCTCAAGCCTAATGAACTTGTCCTCAGGGCAGAGATAGGCCAAGACTCACAACATGCTTAGGACTTGCTGGAACAGCAGCCAGCGTTACCACAGTCGCGCAGGACAGGCAGAAATGCACATGCGGGTTCATTAAACTCCTTAGAGGAACAGATTGGGTCCACTGTGTCAACACGGGTCGCATCCTACTATCGGGGTTCAGGGGGGATGAGGACCTAATATGCAAGACTCTAAGGCCAGATGTGGTAAAGGTGAACAAGAAAATGAGCTTTCTTAAAAAGCTGATGAAAGTCCATCAAAATAACAAAGTCCAGTAAGTATAAAACCAAAGCATGAGACATGGGGAGAAGTCAAAACATGACATGACAAGAGAAAGACCTAACAAAGCAGATGACATGACACTAAACAAAAGAGAGGCAGGGGTCTAAATACATAAGACACTAATAGCAAATGAGAAACAGGAGTGAGAGAAGCACAGGTGACAACAATCAGGGGCAGGAAGCAAAGATTAATATAATGCACAGGACATAACTGGTTACCAAAGTAAAACAGAACCATAGACGCAAGTCTGAACTTGACGAAAGCCCAGAACACATCAGGAGATATATAGGGAACTAATAAAGTAAACATACGTAGGGCTAGAACTGAGGCTCAAAAATAAATGGAGAATAACACTAAAATAAACCAGAATACAAAAACCCAGGAATAGTGCATGACATAGTGCATGTTGCTGTCAAGGTTTTCAGTGTGGAGTGTGAGGACTCAAAATGCAGGACTCTGCAGGCAGACATGGTGAGGAGAACAAAAAGCAAGCTTTATTTTAAAACCTGAAGAAGTCCACGAAAAACAAATCAAAGCTTGAAACACAGGGAGCTAAAGCACACACTAAGGACCCTGTCATACCATGACGATTTAACAAGCTGATGCCGACACATCCAAATTCCTCTAAAATGCTGGAGTATGCAGAACAATGATGTTAAATTTGATGCATACATATCATATTGCTAACATATATAGAAGGTAATACCAAGAAATGCATGCTTGCGTATTGCTGGCATTCACAACTTGAAGCCCATTTATACCACTTCCCTTAAACGCAGAACAAAAACAATGTAACTGTGCGTTACAAACGCGTTCAGTATGACTGGAACGCGTCAAGTACGTCTACAAACGTCAATATCCGTTGGAGGTAAGTTAGATATATGTTACACATAGGTTAAAAACACATTATTCAGAGGTTATTAATATGTTTTGAGTACTCTAGACGTTATCTCTCCGTATTTCGACATATGAGTAACGTGAGTTTCTGTATGCATTAAGTACCTGCAACATATGGTCAGCGTATGCTGGACTTATGAGCCATACACTAGCAAGTGTCAGAGATTTTGTGCATGCTCAACATTTTCTAGCAACCTCACTGTACTATGATGTATACCGGCATACTTCAGCATGCTCTTAAGTTTAACTACAAAATTTGCCTAGAACTTAATCAACGTATGCCAGCGTATTTGCAGATTTTTTTCCCTATGTTGGCATACGCTTGTTAAATCGTCAAGGTGTGACGGGGCTTAAAAAGGGAGCAACACGAACTACTAAGACTAGGACAAGAACATAGACTAGAGCTCAAAAAGACTAATAACACATCCCAGAGCTGAGGAGAGGCAGGGTTTAAATAGACAGCACTAATGGGGATGTGGCAACAGGTGAGAACAGAGCACAGGTGACAACAATCGGGGCAGGAAGCAAAACTAAGACACAAACAACTACCAAAGTAAAACAGGAAGAGAGAGCTTCTTAGAATGCAAACACGAGACTGAACTTAACAGAAGGACATGAACACAAGAGGATAACAATAAGAAACTAATGACAAACTAAACACAGGCAGGGGCTAGAACTGAGGCTCAAAAACGAAATACAAAAAATATTGACATACAAGGTAAAACAGGAAATGCTCAACAAAATACACACAGACTAAATGCAGGGAGACATGATGAAGACAATATCTAAAAAACTCAACAAAACACGCTTAAATAACCTCTGTAAAAAGTAACTAGAACTCAAATGCAATACACTGAAGTAAATAACAGCAAACATATCTTAACTTTACAATCTAAACTGAACTAGAATCCAAGAAATGAGAAAATAAATACATGAAAGACAACAAAATCCCACAGCAAACCTACTGACCATGACAGCTGCACAGAAAGTGAGACACGATTCCAAATAATTAGCAGATATTTACATAGGTGTCATTAAAGCTACAAATCATTTTCAAGGGAGACTACAAACATACATTTGTGTCTGAGTGATGACCATAAAGCAAGACAAATCAAAGATGAGTTGGCCTCGACTTCTATAGCTATGCAAATACACAGTCATTAGCTATTTCCTGTTTTGTTACTTTGTTGCTCAGAGTTTGAACCTAGATCGAGTTAGTTCTATCATCTTGAAAGATCTTATTAGTGCTGTGTTTATATCTCAGTTATGCTGCCACTGAGTGACCAAAAAGATGATTATTATGCCTGCACTGCAGATGCATTATGCTTTCGTGTTGTCTGTATGTCCATCTGTCTGTTGCAATTCTTGTAACCACTATAAGAGCTTACTGGACTGCTGGATCCTAGCCAAATTCTGCATACTTAAGTACTATGATGGTTTAGAACAACTAATAACATTTTTGAGGTCATGGGGTCAAGTTACCATCAATGAAAATGTCATTACCACCATAGGAGCTGACTGGGCTGCTGAATCCTCACCAATTTTTGTAGAGGTCAAGGTAAAATGCAACCTGTGTCTGTAGGAGCTGACTCAAAGATCTTTATCAAAATGTATACGGGTACTTGCTATAATAGGTATGATGACTGGAAGAAATTAAAGACCAATAGCAAAAGTAAAAAATGTACTGCAACTGGAGTTGACTTGTTTACTGGATCTTTTCCAAACTTTGCGTGGTTAATAGAAGATCCGATAACATTTATGAGATTGTGGGGTCAAAATCAAGGTCACATGGTGTCACAGATTTAAGGCAGAGGGATACCAGCCAAGTTCTAGGAATTTAATTACAGGTTGCAATACCACATAGAAAAAAGAAGTTTCAGGTCATTTTGTGTAGTTGTACTCAGGAAGGAAAATATAAATTAAAACAATTCTACTGTAAAGTACATAACATGCACTTTTGAACTTACCTATAATCTGCAGGTTACTTGTGCGATTTAAAGAATGAAAGATATAGTCTGTAAAGAAGGCAGGGGATGGCAGGTTTCTCTGTCTGAAACAATGGCCTTGTAGAATATGGCTAATGATGGCTGCGGCCACTTCGGGAACAGAAGATGCACCAGCACCTGGATTTCCCTTAACGTCAACATCTTCTAGGAGGCGAATTGCATCAGTGCACTGTAGTATCAAAGGTAAAATTTTCATATGCAGATATGCATCTGTTTGACCAGGATATATCTGTCAGAAAATGCTGTCTTACTTGCAAATTGGAGGAGGTGTCTTTGTTGGACGGGTCATAGTGCTGGTTGATGAGCTGCAGAATACTTTCTGTTTCACTGGATGAAAGGAATTGATTGTCTTCAGTTGGATGTAGGTTAGTGAGGGCCAAAAGATAGAACTGAAAGTTCCCAGATGAGGAGGAAAAGGAAGAAGGAGGGGCAGGATTTGACACACACAGATCTTGCAAGTTAATTATATAGTACAGCAGGACAGTTGAGATCCGCTGGTAGTCGTCCTCAGAGAGGAAAGCCTTCCCATCATCCTCTAGCACGGAGAGAGCTATGTCTGGTGTCAGGCACTGTAATGAAAACGGGTCCAATAAAAAACAAGAGAAAAAGTGTTTAGGAAGATTTTAACTAAAAAAGTTGTAAAATATCCAGGTCATGTTGACTTTTGAAAGATGTGGTTTTAGGTCAGCTTGACAAAAGGACTACTTATCCTCTGCACACATTGTTCTTTGTTTCTCAGAAAAGATCTAGTTGAACTCAAGCCCAATTAAACCCACACACAGATTGTAAAAGGTAGGGAGAGTGGGTGAAACACTATTTCTTGTTGAAAAGAGCTGACTAGTTAGTAAAAAGAGACAAAAAGCTATTCCCTTGATTTGTAAATCTAACATTTCTAAATCTAAGTTTGACACAAACGAATCCCACTGGCAGCCCACCTGCATAAACATGTGTAGTACCTCTAAATCCACTCAGTAGAGTTCATTATGTTGAACTGAGGGCTCTTTAAAACCATGAATGCCCTATAGAGGTCAAGGACTTAAGCCACCATTTTCACTCACATTCCAGCCATAACAAACATTTTTTCTGCAGCATATCTGTACTGGATATAAACATTATGACCCTTGCTCAGTATATCATTAGTGACATTTCAGTGATAAAATTAAGACAGGTGTAGGCCTTACCTTCTCACACATGTCTTGTGTAGTGCCAGTCCGCTCTGTACAGTGCACCGCCTGGAGCAGTGTGGAGATCAGTACATTGGTTCTGTTTTTCTGGAGCTGAGGTTTGTTGTCCAACCCCAGGGGGAGATTCAAGGCCCTGAGTGCCTCCGGCAGGTACCTCTGCTCCTGTCCTCCCACTTCCAGCACCCTCCCCAGAAGACAAAGATACAGCAGTAGCAGCAGCAAACGCAGAGCACTGCTTATGAAGCGCATGTTCCTACCAAGGTTTTCAAAGTCCCTCATGCTCCCAGGAGTGGCTAAGGGGTTGAGATGACAAGGGAGTGATGCACAGAAAACATACACAAGAAAACTGAGAGAGAAAACTGTATCAAGGTGAATGACGGCAGAAAGCTAAGAAGAAAGATAGGCGATGCGTTCTAGATGAGGGAGGCGCTAATAATAGGCACAACAGATCTGATGGAGTACAGGACGGCTCGGAGGTGAACCAGCCCTTACAGTGCTGAATGGTCAGTGAAAGCCTGGGCCCCTCAGTCCACAACAAAAGGATTAGTGCAGGCAAGTGAAAGAGAGCACAGGGGCAGGGAGACAGGGGCATGAGGGGGAGACTGTAGACAAAATAATTAGTATTGAGGAAAAATAGGGACTAGGGAAAAGCTATTATTAACATAAATAAATAGCTCAAACAGATCCACATTTGAGGTAGCTCTTAAGTGATAGGCAAATTGCACAGGGGTGACTGTGTGATGCCTCTGTTTAGAAAATTCCTTGAGTGTCAGTTTTTAGAATCATCTATAGATCATATGAATTTCCTTATATAACAGGTTCACCTATAGAAGAGAAAGACAAGCAGGTGTGACTGAGTGCATGTGGCGTATTGATTGTGAGCCCTCCATTCTTAAGCATCAGTGACGCTGAAATCTAAGGTTTTCATATACTGCATGATCTCTGAGTCATCAAGGATCAATCACATAGAGCAAAACATGCCGAGCTTCCCAGCATCCTCCTACACTGGATACCCTGTGGGTCAGCTCAGCCCAGCAACAAGAGGACAAAATTATCAGTGAAAATTTCTGCAAGCTGTAACAACAGCTGAGACATAACAGATTAAAAAAGCTTACCCGATGAACCAGGCCTACCGTTCTTCACTCTCCCCCCACTCAGTTGCTGTGACTAGATTTGTTTTCCTCCCAGCATAAAGGTTTTCTTGGCAGGATAAACCAAATATCCAGTGCTTGTTTGGGGAGAATTCTTGGGCATTGGGGCTGTTAGTAAAACCCTCTTAGGAGAACCGAGTAAGCTCCTGAGGATTAGCTGCGACAGCCTTAGAGGACTGTAGTTACCATGGAGAGTGCTGCCTCATTTTCAACAATGAGGTGATGAGGTGGGGGCTGGCCTCTGGCAAGGCTGATTGAATGGCTGAAGCTTGATGGAGTGATACTTTAAAAACTCCCCTAGGAAGACAGGTTTACGCAAGACATACACTGCTTCATTGTATAATGTCTCACTGGTTATCCTTCTTTCTCTATCCACCTAGTTATATTGAATTTTTACAAAGACAGTTTAGATTCATATTTCCCTGTCAGTTTCCATATGTATCTATATCAGCAGCAATGATGCACAGGGCTGGCAGAAGACACAAGTGCACTGCAAGCTATCATAAAAGTTTAATACAGTATATGGACAAAACCTCTTATTGATTGAATTCAATTGTTTCATTCAGTCCCACTGCCACAGGTGTATAGAGCGTGAAAATCTCTGAGGAGACACAGATCATGGATTCAAATATGATTACAAATTGACAAGATAAAATTCAAAAAGTACTATGAAACATGATCATGACACCAGTGTGTAATTTTTAATAATGGGCACCTGTGTTCTGTGTTTTCACAAGCTTTTAGTGTCACTGCGAGGTATGCCGGGGGTGTGGTGTGGACCCAATTGCAGGACCGCTGAGTCGACGTGATGTGCAAAGGCTTTTATTTATCCAAATTATAATGACAGAGTCCATAAACATAAATCCAAAATGTGAAGCGTGGAGACCTGGAGACATGAATGGGTGGCACAAGGGGGTACAACGACAAATGACGCGACAACGGACAACACAGATGACGGTGCTTTAATACACAACACAAACCAATGAACATACGACGGGTGGACAGGGCAGGGGAAACCTAACTGGGACAACCAATGAATAAACGACAGGAAGACAGGGGCGTAACTAAACACGCTGAGACAGGGGGGAACAAAACAGGGCCTGGACGAATACCAAAACAAGGTGAGACAAGACGCAGACAGAGACGGAGACCGCTAACAGAGGAGAACAGGCAAGGCATGGGGCAAGAAATGAGACAAACAGAACTCAAAAAACACACACAAAAACCAAACTAAAGGCGGACCATGACAGTTCCAATGCTTTTGATGTGACTATATCTAGATTTAGAGGAATAAATCTCTTCAGTCACCCTGTGTCATCAGTGACTTGTGGATGTCATGGAATTAAGAAAAGACCTAGAGCGTTCTAACAATAAAGGCTTTTGATTGTCTTGAGTCTTGAGGCAACTTGCCAGAAAAAGAAAGATGCCAGCAATAGGAAGTTTGTCACTTCCAGCTTGTTACATATGGATACGTGGAAAGAACCCCTTGGTGATGCATTTAAATTCACTGGGTAAGTGTCTTTTTTTTTACACATACAGGGTATGTTGTGATGGGGCATATTATAGCGAAAAACAAAGTTTTTAGTAGTTTTGATACCTAAATCTAGCCAAGTAGTGAGTTAGAGCAAAAGTAACACAGATTTTTGTGGACACTATCACTCTAAAAGAACATCACCATTTCTCTTTAATGTTGCAGCAGCTGGTGTTTCAAGACATCAACACAATATCTGAGAATAACAGCACTGGATGATTTCAGGATGTGCAGGAGTGGCAGAGAAGTATGTGAAGGTGGTGCAGGACATGTATGAGGACAGTGAGACAGTGGTGAGATGTGCAGTA
>VUQH01074955.1:0-11992 GCA_015106775.1 Etroplus canarensis
GTCTTCCCCATGATTGTGTAGCCTACTGACCCAGACTGAGAGACCATTTAAAGGCTCATGAAACCTTTGCAGGTGTTTTGAGGTAATTAGCTGATTAGTTTGTGACACCATGACTTTCCAATATTGAACTTTTTCACAATATTCTAATTTAACACTGAATTTTGGGTTTTCATTATCTGTAAGCCATAATCATCAAAATTTCAATAAATAAAAGTTTGAAATATTTCACTCTGTGTAATGAATCTATATATGGGTTTCACTTTCTGAAATGAGTGACAAAAAATATTGAACTTTTTCATGATATTCTAACTTTTTTAGATGTACCCATATATGGTTTGTGTAACTGCTTTTACCAAAGTGGTAATCAATAC
This sequence comes from Etroplus canarensis, assembly GCA_015106775.1. Lineage (NCBI taxonomy): Eukaryota > Metazoa > Chordata > Actinopteri > Cichliformes > Cichlidae > Etroplus > Etroplus canarensis. Next base: position 372 of record VUQH01074955.1, read on the forward strand.
GACTTCATTTAAGTAATATATGCATTTTTATTTATGTCAAAAGATTTTGCTGCTTTTATTGATATGTGTGATTGAATTTGCCACTTTTACTGATATGTGTGATTGAATTTTAATCAGACTAGTTATTTAGAAAGGACTGTTAAAATGTTTATTACTTACTTTCCTCATAAAAGCAGAAAACAAGACAACACAGAGTGAAGAGCTTTTCCTTTATTGGCGAGGCATACAGTTCTAGTTGGAGTGAGGGCAAACACACCCACAGTTAAACAGCAGAGTTGGATTGTCAAAGCTGCAGAGCTTCAGTTCATGAGCCATATTCATAAAATCTCTATGCACAGAAATACTGGTCTTGGTTCGATGTTGAGGATGCACGACTATGTTATCTTTACTATATATCAAACAGGTTTTGGATAAGTGCACATACTGTGAGATCCTTTATGAATACTTGATGCAGTCACATCAGTGAAAACACAGGAAGACAGGCAAGAATGGATGATCCAGAAAACCCAGACGGAAATCTGTCAGTCAACTACCACCAAGAGAAACATGAAAGTGAGTATTTGCTTATTAATAAAGTTATTTGCAGACATAAAAGAGTGAGAAGGAAAAATGAATAGTAACAGGTGAAATCTGTCCCGTACACTTTTTCACACATGAACCTACATGTAAGTACTAAACCTTAGGCTACAAAAACTCTACTTGTCTCATTGTTTCTGACAGATAATACAGAAGTAATAAATAAGTTGTACACAAAGTACTGTGAGGAAAATGTACAAAATCAGACAATTAGTGGCACAGAGACTAAATCTTTGCATGTTGTGCTGGTTATATTGTTAAATAGTCCTTAGTGTTGAAGGCATCCTTGAGTGTTGAGTGGTCTGTTTTTCTGCTGTTCATGGCTACAGAAAGGATTGCACATGTTTTACTCCAGCATGTCAGTGAACACAGAAATAAATCCCAAGTTTAAAAATAAGGCTTCAAAAAAAAGCTCATTCACACATTTAAAACACACTGTTTTATGGTAATAAAAAAGTGTCTCCACAGGATAAGTTTTGTAAGTATACTCTTCATATTATTTGAATCCTGCAGCTAATGTCATGCATTTCAACAAAACACTTTTTCGTACAGTCAATTAGTTAATTATAAAAAGAACAAAAAAAAAACAAAACTCAGTCCTTCTGACATCTGCCCTTTGAGAGCTGTAGTGGTCCAGCTCGTGCAATACAATTAAACCACCAGGTGGTTTGTCAACAGAAAAACAAAGAAACAGTTCTCAACTGAAGTGGAAGTGCAGAACAGTAAAAGTACCATACAAAGTGCTTTGGTTTCTTTTTTCTAAGCAAATACTTCAAAAAAATTTATTCACTCACATGATGAACACATCACTGTTTTAAGACAACATCAGGTTCAGTCACTGTTTGAACAGGAGTTAGAAAAACGAACAGAGACACTGAGGTCAGATTGGCACACAGGGTGCTACAATCAACCAACTTTATCAGTCACTGATGGAAAGTAGCCAGTGGCAAAATGGAAATTACAGTACGGGTTGTGTCATGCTTGCTTGGCACTTGTTTTGTCATTGACTACTGGTATGCCTCTGTGGAGAGCAAAATATTGATCAATGAGAGGAAAAAAGAGGAGAAATTCAGGCACAGGGAACTGGCTATTTGTAACCTACTGGGTTTTTACAGTTAGAATGATGCTAACATCCATCTTCACAACCCTCATACTTCTAACACACTGCCCTTATCAGTGGAGTAATTTATGCAAGTGGATGTCACCAAAAACGCCATTTCAGTAGGTGGATGCTGTATAACAAGGATAATGAATACTAATAGATAGCTTAATGTACTTGTAGCTCTACTGTGGCGTTATTTTTTTTTTCTTTTTGCATGACGTCTGTGCTGGTTACTGTTTTTCAGTCAGCAGCCTTCAATGTGTTCATGTATTGGCTTGAGCCCTTAAAAACAGACAACAATGTGGGTTACTGCCGAACAAAACTGCAAAGTGCTAAACCTTGAAGGCAAACTGAAAAGTCAAATAAAAGTAATCAAGCAACAAAAACAGAAAAAACTGACATTTTTGGTAATCCTACAGATAAATATGTCTTGAATGTACTTTCCATATAGACCAAAACCTTGCAAATCATTTACCACAGTACCAGGACTTCAGTTCCACATGTGGACACTGGGAGGCACCATAAGCACAGCCCTCATCACTTTGGATGTAAATCCTAGACTAACACTAAAATGACCCTGGCTCAGACAATATCTCAGTTTAGGATTATAAAAATGGAAATAATACATAATAAAACATAAAAATAATATGTGGTGCCAGCTCATTCATTATAATCAGAAAACAACTTCCTGTTGAATATAGTTAAATTGGCTGTGCAACAACTGAAAGGAGTGCTACTGCATGTATACAACCATGGTGATAGAGTCACTTTAAACATTTGCTACATTTAAGATGTCCTGCAAAATCATTCATAGCATCTTTCTGCCATGAATTTGCTTACACTGCTTTCAAGTTTGTTGTCAACCTTATTTTTACTTTACTGTGTGTGAATCTGAATAAAAGACAACAGAAATAAAAACTAAAAAGGCAGGCAAAACAGCATTGTCCCTGTAATTTGCAAGTTTGGCAAGATTTCTTAAAAGACTTTGTTGGGTTTTCACGGTCATTCGTCACTTCCTCACTTTCTTCACAAACATGCCAGAAGAGGAAGATAATTCTGTCTTTACTCGTAGTAGACCTTAGGCTGGCCGGTAAAAAAGGTATTTTGCTAACTTCTCATTGTCTCTGTGGAGTTTCATCCACAATTTGTCAGAATAAAAGACGCAGATTTCCTGCCATTCCTGGAACAGTGACTCAGTCTATCTGTAGCTCTCCAGTGCAAGTGACTGCTGTGTAAAACTGCAGACCTTCTCAATACTCCCCACAGCATCCCACACTCCTGTACGCCCCACCTCGAGTCTTGCCTTTACCCGGTCCGCAGAAAAACAGAATTGGTGGCATTTGCTTGGAGTGGGAGAAGGGGAGTGAGGAGGGCGAGGCACTGAAATCAAGAATAATTAAACAAAGAAAGTCGAAAGATTAAAACCTAACTGGTGCTATGTGCCAATTCTAAAGCGTGGAACCCCAGAGACGGCTTCTTGGTCTGTTTCTCTCTCTTCTGCCATATCTTTCTCTGAGTCTAAAGAAAACGTCCTGCCTGAGTCACTTGTAAGCATCTTGGGAAGCCGTCGAGATGCAGTAGATGCTGAATCAGATCTGCGGACTTCATGCCTCCTGCTGCTACTTTGCCTCTCCTCTTCTTCAGGTGCACTCTCTGCATCAGACTCTCCTTCTTCTTCTAAGGTCAGCTCAAATTGAAACTTGTCAGCTGAAGCAGACCCACTGCCCCCACCAAGTGCTGAAGCTTCCCCAGCAAAGGCTCCATCGTCCTCTTCCTCCTGGCCCTCTGGGTGGGGTGACGGGCTGCGGGGGATCATGCTCTGATACCACTCTCTGTTATCCTCCAGTGTGTCCAGGATCTCCTGAGCATCAGGGTGCACCAGGTCAGCCCATGTCTCCCAGAGAGGATGAACAATGTAGTCAATGAAACCCACCTGAAAGAGAGAAGCAAGAGGTACTCATCTGCAAACAGCAGACATTTCTCTTTATCTGAATCATTTTTTTGTTTATTTTTAAAAATATACTAATTATTTAAGATAGAGTTTATGAATTAAAGGGGCAGTACACACCCAAATCAAATTCATATCTTTTTCATCTAGCCTGCAGTGCTATTTACCCCTCTACCTTGTTTTGATGTGAGCTGCCCAGTTTTAGAGATATAGGCTGTAGAAATGTCTCTCGTAAATATAATATTACCAGGTGTCAAAAATGCATTTATGTAACCCTGCAGCAAAGCCTTGACCCAATTCATAACTTATAAAATCCATAAACCGTTCTGTGAGCAGTTCTACATTGGAACTATTTTCTCTTTGCTGTCTACATCCACCATCCACAGGAAGCATGTAACAAGCTACCATTTAAGCTCAGCTTAGGGGGATGACATTGATGTTTTTCATACTGTCATAAACATGAGCCTCTTATCATGAGTGGAATCAAATGAAACCCACCTCAGTGCATTTTAGTTCCATTATATTTAAGAGAAGAGAGATATTTTGACAGCAATATTTCCAAAAGTGGGCATGTCACACCAAAACAATCTAAATGGAGAAACAGCACTCTGGGCCCTGGGAAAAACATACATTTGACATTGGGACAAGCTCTTGATTTAGGTTATTATGTACCTGGTTCTTTTCTATTGAGGCATTTTGTTTGTCACACATGGGGCTGATCTCCATGCCTCTGTCTCTCTCTCTGTCCCCCTGTGTGAAGAACTCCACCATGATGCGGTCTGTCCACTGGCGGTACAGCTCAAGAGGTTTGGTTGGATTACTCAGGTCTGCACAGTGAACCATGTTCTGAAGAACCTGCAGGAAAAAATAAACTGTTGTTCAATATCAAATAAAAACATTCATGTATAGCTGATTTACTTTCTTGATAGTGTTTTTTATAAAAAAAGAGTACTCACCTGTATGCGATCTGAATAGTTGTCGAGGAGCAGAACTCCTAGGCTGGTGACTTTCTTGGTCTCCACCATGGTTTTCAGGTCTGCTAACAGGTTCATGTGTTTGGACATATCTGTGGCAAGCACCTGAAGGAACAACAGTCACATTAAATCAAGTATAAGACACTTTTTAACATTATGAAAAAGGGTTGAACATAGGTAGAAACAAAACTACTGCATGTCTGCACTTGTAAATTTTCTCACCATGTCAATGACCATTTTGCGCAGTGACTGTCGCTGCTTTTTGTTGAGGTTCTGAAAGATATCACAGTTGTCTTCCTGTAGAAGCTTGAAGCCTACAGCCAGGTGGTGATTCTCCAGCACTGATGAGTCATTGTACATCAGGGCCAGCTCTGAGTCTGAGGGCAAAAGGTTTTTTTAAAAAATCAGCACAAATCACATTCTACTCAGCTGTGTATTTACAGGTGCTACGTCCACATAGTTCAATACACTAAGCACCCATGCACTTTTAGATAATCCCTGTGAAGCTTACTGGTATTAATGAGAAACTGATTGGAAACTCCAGGATGATCCACATCATGGATGGCACTAGCAAACAGTGCAGCGAAGATCTCCAGATCAGTAAACACAGCCTTGAATCAGACACACAGAAAGACAGTTATGTGTGTAGGTACTAAAATTGACGGGACATATACAGCTCCTGTTATTTTGCCTTAATTAGGATGAGATTCGCCTGTGAATTTGAGGGATTACCTCCAATGCAGGTGTGGATAGCAGCACATGTGTGGATTGGACCACGTCTGCAGCATGGATGTTGTTGTGGTAGGCCACATCAGAATGGTAGTGATCCTCCAAAGTCATCATAAAGGTAATAAAAGTGTCTACTGGAATCTTAAAGGACTTGAGCAGGTCACGTTCCTAAAGCAGCAGAAGAGTCACTGGGTCATTCAAGGTGAAGATAAATCCCCTATTACCATTTGTTAAGCAATTGCTTCATTCATTTAATTCCTTGTGCATTTATTTACAATGCCATATGTACAGGAGCAATATGCTATTTGCTATGATGTGTTACCTGGAAGATGGTGTACATGGTGACTGTCAGTGGGCGATTCCCAGAATACTCAGACACCTTAAAGATGTCAATACCCCATTTGTTTATATCTTCAATTTCCTGCCAGTGAATAAGCACAAATAAGTATATCAAACCGCATTCGGTTTGGGAAGAAAATACAGAATTAGCTGCAGGAAAATAATTATCCTGTGAATGCTGAATTAGTCTTCATACCTTAGCTAGGAGCTGTTCCTGGCTTGCGTTGACCCCAAAGCGAGGGATGGTAGAGGGGGCCAGGCTGGGGCTGTGGGTGGCCTTCTTCACACCGCTGATCTGGGACATGGGCCGTTTCTTTTTGTCTTTCTCCTTGGTAGGGGGGGACATGATGTCCATGTCATGTTGTTTTTCTGTCAGATAAAGCCAAACACTTAGTGATCATAATACCAATGCAGCACTGGCATAACGTCCCTTTGGATGCTGCTGTAATGCATGTGTACTGTTTTCATGGTAAATCACTATGCTGTAGATCTACATCCATGTGAAGAAGGGGGTATTGTACAAAGAGGAGGTATTTACCCAGAAAGGTGCTGGAGATGAACTCAGACACCTGGTTCCCTGAACGGCTGGTTTCTGACAGCTGGGTGAGCTCTCGGTTCAGCATCCTCTTAAACTGAACATAAACACACATAAGCATCAATAAGCACAATTTGGGAAACTGTGGCCAGAGAAGGACACATCAACTCAGTCACCTTTTGGATCAATGGCTGTTGTTTAACAGCAACTTATCAGAACAAAGCCTTTGCAAGAAAATCACTGCTTTCATGTTACACACTTAATGTCAAGACATGTGGGCTATATACAGAATCACTGCTTTGCACAGAAACAGTGAAAAGTGATTAACATCTAAAATATGCTCTTGTTTGATCAAATACAAAGTAGACACTGTGGCAGATTTTCCTAAGATGTGTTGAATCTCAGAGAGCTCTGAGCCATCAGTAGTTCATATCTTCACATTCATAAAACAAGCAACATGTGAGCCTCAGGCAGTCTCCTCCCCTCCCACCCGGTCCATCCCTCGCCTCTCCTTACCTGAATGAACATCAACGACACTGAGGAGAAATAAGTCACTTCTGGCATTTCGGGGTAAAGTCAAGCATGGGAGCAAAAATAAAACAAGTGAGCCCTGTAGTTTTCCTTTATCACTGCCTGTTCGACAGAGCCGCACACAGCAGGGACACTGCTTGTCTGAGCAAAATCTAAAGCTCTGATCAGTATGTGCTAAGCAGATGTTGAAAATCGTTCATAGGTCCACGGAAGAGCAAGAGGATGGAAGCATGGCTGTGGGAATCCTGCTGGATGTGAGGATGCAAAGCAGAGGAGCCTGACTCCCTCGGTTTCCCCGACTCTCCCTCATTCACTCACTTACTTACTGCCTGCTCACTATGTGTGTGTAAACAGAGGGAGAACGAGGTACTCTAATCTCCGCCTCCTTTCAAAAATGCCTAAGAATAGGAGCCAATCAGGCACCTGGTGCAGCAGCGAATGGAGAACCAGAGAGCCACCATTGGCCGGAAGACGCACAAAGTAGGCAGGGCAGAGTGAGGTTGTGAGACACACCATGTGCACCAAGTATGAAGGCATGAGGAAAAAGCTTTGAATGAATTTGGGGAGGGGGGGTTCATTCATGTAGCCAAAAATAAAAATAGTACATCACGCACCACAGAGACTTGAGTACACTAGCCGTCATCACGACCAGATGAACAAAAGACAAAATAATTTGGCACAGACATACGCCTAAAGCAGGCTGTGTTGGTGTAATGGAGACAATATGTTAGTGTGAAAAGAAGCAAAAACTGAATATAAAATGCCTTGTGTATTTTGATGCAGAAAATTCTTCCAACGTTTGGTTAGTTGCACTTTTTATTTATTGGATTACAGTTCTACCATGTTTTGAAGCAGATACTGTATACAATATTAAAAAATAATCATAGTGGCCTGATTATGAACTGGAAGTTTGTTTATTCCAAGCCGGTGGTGATGACCCTAAGCACCTTGGGAAAAACTCCCTGAGTGGCATATAATGGCCTTTTCTTAAGTACCCTACTCACACAAAAACGATTCAGTGGTTAAAAAGTGTTGCTTGCTTTCTCAAAAACCCTTTCTGGGGTCATTAAAGATCCATTTTAACAATGCGGTTCAATAAGCTTGTCAGTGATACAGAAACATTGTTCACTTTGGCCTCCCATGTGCCCTCCTTTGTTCCCAAGAGCCTGCATGGATAATTCCTCCCCAGTGACTGATTGACTGATCTGGAGTAATTGTAGGCGCTGGGGGTTACCTCCCATGAATCTCTATCCACTACCACATGAGTGTGTGCAATGAATACCTACCTGGGCAGGCAATGTATGCAATAGAGTAGCTATGTACTGTATATGTGTTTGATGGGAAGAGGTGTGCGTGTGTTTGTGTCCCTGTATAAAGAACACATTTATGATGTGAGGGCAGTCTAATCATGGAATCACACGAGAGCTGGTCAGAGAACAAGGAAGGATACATCGGGGAATTCCATTTCATCTAGCACTACTCCACTCCCACTCTCACTGCTCATTCACATTTTTTTGTACAGTGGGATAGTGGGGAAAGGGTTTGTCCATGTGTCAGAATCAGAATAATTTATTAATCCAAGGGGAGAAACTGAATTACAGTCTCTATTTGCATGCATGCAACCATGTCTATTTATTCACAGAAAAAAGCCTTTTCCATTTGCCTATGCATGGGAGATTCTATTTTCATGATGGATTCTCTGTATTGATGAAGTTTCAGGTTGGTTTATGGATCAGTGTGGGTAACTGCACCTACAGCATGCCATACAATCCCTAGTTTTAGTTTTGTACTTAAAGACCTTTCTAATTTGAGCAAAAAACAGCCATGCACAGCCAAAGATTACAATCCATTAATAAAACATGGATGAAAATGACCATGTCTTATGTACTGATTCATTATGTAGTCTAAAAAAATACCTGATATATTTCATCTAAAGAAGTAAACAATAAGCAATAACCTGGAAGAAAATGACTGACAACCTTTTCTGCTGGAAGAAATTTCTCTCCAGAGTAAGGTCTAAAAAAGACATATACAAAAAGACAAATAGCCACATAATGGTAAATGGACTGGTACTTATATAGTCCTTTTCTACTCTAACTGCACACTCAAAGTGCTTTTTATTTCAAGCTTCATTCACACAGCACTTTATTCTATGTGTTTAAGTGCATTTAACTATCATACACACATTCAAACTCTGATGGATACATCGGGAGCAATTTGGGGTTCAGTATCTTGTCTAAGGACACTATGGCATGTAAACTGGAGAAGCCTGGAATTGAACTGCCAACCTTTGTGTCGGAAGACGACCTGCTCTGCCTCCTCAGCCACAGCTGCCCCATAAACCACCCTAAAAGTTTGTTCTCAGGTGCTCTACTGAATATATGTCAAAATGTTTAACAAAAAATGTATGCAGATGATGCAGTGATCTTTACAGAAGCAAAAGACACCCAAATGGCATCCTTAATTGTCACAGTAGTATTGATTCAGGTCCAGGAGTAGCTGGAATACTGAAAAAACAGTCTTAACTGTTTGCCAAGCAACCAGTAGAGGTTTTACATTCTAATGTATCCCTGCAAGGGGAGGAGTTTGATGTTGTAAATAAGTTCAAACATCTTGGGCTCACGTTGGACTCTAACTTTTCATAGTCACTATGTTTTAAAATTTAACTTTTTAAAAAAGAATTTTAAGCAAATTGCAGTGTTGCAGAGAGAGAACAACAGATGCAGAGAGCATTGTGTAGATATTTTACAAACAGGGACAATACTTAGCGAAAAAGTTCAATGTCATCAACTATTTTGTCTTCACAGAGTTTGAATATGACTACTTTAAAATGGCAATAAAATACACATGACTAACAAAATCTTTCAGGGTGGTGAATCACAATAAAGATTAGAACGAATGAACTGTAACTAGCGCTGAACTGCTCTGTTTTAATAGATAATCTGTAGCTACAGCATGGCAGTCTTTATCTACCTGTATCTTTAGTATACCACTCAAGCTGAGTTGGCTTACCCACCAGGCTTTTGGTAATGTGTTAGTCTAATGCTAAAGTACCTTGTTGGAGGCCATCTCGCTGACAGAGTGTCGGGTTTTCAGCGTCTCTAATTGTTCCAGACACCAGTCCAGCTCATCTAGAGTCTCTATTGCCAGCTGCTGGTGAGGCTCTTCTGTATCAGATAAACACAGCAAGACATCATGAGACAGGCTTTAGAGAATGTACACATATTGTGATATTAAATTAGGCTGTAAACTGTATTGCTCTTGCTTTTGGAGAAACAACGATTAAAGGTGAATATTAGGGTTCCTCGGAAGTAAAATGTAAAAACTGTGTCCAAATACTATACTTAGCTTTGTACTTTACTTGAGTGTGTCCATTTTGTTTTACTTTATATTTTTATGCCATACACTACTCACAAAACGTTAAGGATATTTGGCTTTTGAGTGAAATTTATGGAAAATGTAAAAAGTTCATGCTACAGTGATATTATATCATGAAAGCAGGACATTTAAATAGAATCATGCTATGGTGATTTCCTCATCTCAAACAATTTATTGAAACAAAAGCCAACAACAGTGGTGGGTATACCACAACAAAAAATGTCGATGTCTCAATAATTTGTCATGTGCCCTTGACCATCAAATACAGACTGACTTCTATGACTCTTCCAGTCTCTCTGTATTTCTGTTGCAACCTGCTGATGACACCCTAAGCTCAGTGGCCATTTCCCTCTGAGAACATCCTGTTAGAAGCCTTGCAATGGCGAGGTACTGTTGATCAGTTGTTAGGTGTGGTCCTCGTCTCATGATGTCAAAATGTGAACAGCATGATGAAGAGGACTGTTTAAATATCAATTCTACCTGAACCACAAATTTTACTGGTTGATGCATGGATCAAACACCCATTGTGAATTTTGCTGTAAAGCACCTTGTTAGAGAATAGCAAGTTATGCAAAAAGTACTGAAACACTGAACAGTTGGACATGTGCACTCAAAAGTGTAGAGAAGGTCAAATTAAGTTAATCTGTAAAGGTTACAGTGCATTTTAGGTGCATCCTGAAATTTCACCTGAAAGCTGAATATCCTTAACTTTTTAGAGTAGTGTATATATGATAAGACTACACTAGTTACACAAGCTTAGGAACATAGTGCTCACAAATAAATGTTTTTATAGTATGTTCTTTTTCAGTACTCAAGGGGTTTGATTGATTGATTGATTGATAAAACTTTATTATCCCAAAGGAAATTCATTTTGCACGGCCAAGCAAATATATAAACAAATAAAAATACATACAGTCGTAGAAAAAGAGAGAAAGAACACACATACAGACTAATACCCCTTCACATGTAAATGGTTACCAACCCAACCAACAAAAAGTTCAACTTCTTCTTCTTCTTTCGGCTGCTCCCGTTAGGGGTCGCCACAGCGGATCATCTGCCTCGACACTCGTCTCCACCCACTCCACCCTGCCTGAACTCTCTTCTTTACCTCTCTTGTGCTCTGTCCATTGCTTTGGATGGTTGATCCCAAGTATTTAAACTCATCCACCTTTGCCACCTCTACTCCTTGCATCTTCACCGTTCAACCTGCCTCCCTCTCATTCACACACATGTACCCTGTCTTGTTTCTACTGACCTTCATTCCTCTTCTCTCCAGTGCATACCTCCACCTCTCTAGGCTCTCCTCCACCTCCTCCCTACTCTCACTACAGATCACAATGTCATCTGCAAACATCATAGTCCACTGAGACTCCTGCCTGACCTCATCTGTCAATCTGTCAATTACCATTGCAAACAAGAAGGGGCTCAGAGCTGATCCCTGATGTAATCCCACCCCCACCTTCAACCCATCTGTCACTCCTACTGCACACCTCACCCCTGCCTCACTGT
>VUQH01074964.1:0-17863 GCA_015106775.1 Etroplus canarensis
ACCTCTTTTCACACCCCAAGCATATATTTGTTACTTCTACATGTAATTAAATGTTGTCTTCTCTCTCCCATAGTCTGTGTCTCTCTTTGCTCTCCTTTCTCTCTCCCCTCACCCCCAACCGGTCGAAGCAGATGGCTGCCCTTCCCTGAGCCTGGTTCTGCCAGAGGTCTCTTCCCATTAAAAGGGAATTCTTCCTTCCCACAGTCACTGAGATCTTGCTCATAGGGGATCATCTGATTGTTGGGGTTTTCTCTCTAACACTGTAGGATCTTTACCTTACAGTGTAAAGTGCCTTGGGGTGACTTTTGTTGTGAACTGGTGCTATATAAATAAAATTGAACTGAATTGAATTAAAGTCTAAAGAGCTCACTGAATTTGAGTGTGATACTATAACAGGATTCCACCGTTGCAACAAATTAGTTTGTGGAATTTCTTCCTTCCTGGATATTCCACAATCAGAATCAGAATACTTTGTTAATCCTGGAGGGAAATTAATAAACTAGAAGTGGAATACATGGAATATCATAAAAGTTCCTGTAGGTGTAATGTGTAGGTGGCCCAATACTTCTCTTTATATAGTGTATGTGCAAAATTGGTATTTCACCAATTGTCACAGCAGTCATGGTATATCACCATCTTTGCTCCTATCACCATAAACTCTGGAGAGCTTTACTATTTCAATCTGAGCATAAGCCATTTTTGAGTATTTTTTGAAATTACTGTTTCTGTCTTTCATTGAAAAGTGTCATCTTGCAATCATTATAATGATCTGTTACTGTTGGCCAGAGGTTAGGTTAGCCACAAACAGAAATCACCCTGTGATTAAATTCCAGTGTTTTGTTGATCCATCCACCATGACCTCATCCCTACATGGATATTCTCACTCTATAAAATTGCCACCTGTTATCCCCCTTTGCACATACTACAATTTTTATGGTCACTAGAGAGCTTTGTTATGGATGAAATGTTTATATAGTTCTTCCTGTTAGGGCACTTTTATTTTGCTAATATTAGAATTAACCTGGCCAGGGGGTGGGGTAGTGACAAAACTGGCTTTACTCTCTTATGTTTGCAGTTTTATACCAGAATGTGTAACACGCCTGCAATGATCTGCACAAGCACAACCTGTCCTATACCATATTAGTAGTAGACCCATGTACACATGCACAAGCAGCTTAATTTGCAAAGTACAAAACGGTGCTATTGTGACTGATGGAAAATTCACAATATGGGTGTGGTTTTGCTTCTACAGATGCACCACATGTGTATTTTTTTTGATAATTTCTGAAGGAATGGTATTTATTGGAATCGTGTAATGTGGGTTCCCCCATGTGATGAATTCAAAAGCATAATGTGATAAATACTTAATATCTAGTGCTACCAAACCACACTACTAAAACTGGGAAATTCTAATTTATTCTGTTTACTACATGCTTAATTTCTAGTAGAATTTAAAGGCACTATCAAGCAATGTCAGTTTTCTCAAAGGGCAATAAAGATAGAGGTGTGAACGAATGAATGAATAAATAAATGAATGAATCATACACACAGCACTGCTTGAATATTAATCTAGCTGAAACTCTGTGCTCTAATGGTACAATTGAGTCTGATAATGTCCTTGTAGTGCATATAAATCTTTTCAGATTGTCCTCTGTACATGTAGTCAAATCTAAAGTCCTGTTCTGCTACTTGGGGTCAAACTAATTTACTTGATGCTTTTGCTATGCAGTTTACTCTTCTCTGTTAGGCGAAGATAGGCTTTAAAAAATGGCATTTAGGCAGGACACTGACAGACACTCACCAACCAAATAGCAGAGTGCAGAGTGGTAACAGGCCACTAATTTATCTGCATAATGGACAAAATTTATCAAGGCACACTGGTCTCTGCAGGGCAGGAACTGTACTGCTGGGTTCTAATGGCCAGATGGGAGAAAATTGTCAAAGAAGACCACAAGGATGCTCCATAGCCCCTGAGTTTGAACTTGGACAAGGTTGTCATAGAATTGTAACACAAACTCGCTGTATAAAATAGCATAGCTTTGTGTCGTGTTTGTTTGGTACTATATATGCCTGTTAAATGACAGGAGAGAAGTAATGGATGTGGTCTTATATTTTGCATCATTGCTTCTGATAAATGATCAAAAGTATGTCACAGGCCCTTTTGAAATTGCTGGGCTTAATTTTTCTCATTTACTACTAAGGCCTCACATGCTCAGCATCCATTTTCATCGACATGTGGTTAAAAATTAAATTAAAAAAGTCAAAGCTAAATGAATAGAGTGCATTTGATCTCTCCTTTCAGGCTCCAGACAGCAGTCTCTTACTCATTTGTGGTCATCTTCAAGGGCACAAAAGAATTCAAATCCCCTATCATCCTAAATCTGTCTATGGCAACAAAGCTCCAGAGTGCTCTTTCTCTTCTTTCTAGCCACCAAAACTCAGTTCTCCTCTAAAAATGTATGAGCTCAGTGCAGGAAATAGACCTTAACTTCAATTGAAAAAAAAAAAAACCATACAGAAAAACTTTGCCTTTGAAAGTCTGTGGCATGTTATTTTTGGTAAAGCTCTTGTTTGCATCAAGGCTGCTAAGTTCTAAAGAACTGAATCATGCCTCCTGAGAGTAACAAGTAGAATTCATCACTTCACCATTTAAGCAGTTGCAAAGCTCAGACTGAACACCATTATCAAACAAAAAAAAACATTTTTTGGACAGCCTGACTTACAAAGAGCTCTGAATCTGTGATGTATTTTGAATGCATGCAAGTTTTGTACATGTGTTTTCAGAAGTCAAGGCAAATAATATCTTAATATAATCCATTCCTAGGAGGGACTAACTTCATTAATGAAATTTTGTTGTAGCTGTTATTTACATTTTGAAATCACTTAAACTATATGGTGAGCTCACAAAAACACTGTACTTCAGTGTTTGGAGAGTTTCTTATGAATAAGTCAGTTTTTGATAAGCATTAGAGCAATGTAAAATAAATAGAAAATGAAGTTTTCCACTTTAGTCATAAAATGGACAAATATTGTATAAAGAAATGTTGGCCAGTTCAATTTTTCCTTTCAATTTTATCCATTCATCCATTCTCTTCTGCTTATCCAATTCAGGGTCGCAGGGGGCACAGAAGCCTATCCTAGCTGTCATAGGGCAAAAAGTGGGGTACACCCTGGACAGGTCACCTGTCCATTGCAGAGCTAACACAGAGACAGACAGTTATTCACACTCACATTCACACCTACAGTCAAATTAGAATCGCCAATTAACTTAACCACTTTGCATGTCTTTGCACTGTGGGAGGAAGCCTGAACACCCAGAGAGAACCCACTCAAGCACGGTGAGAACATGCAAACTCCTCACAGAGGGGCCACAGCTTTCAGGCTGCTGGATATGAACCCAGACCTTCTTGCTCTGAGGTGACAGTGCTAACCACTGCACCACTGTGCTGCCCATTATAATTAATTAACCTATGCACTCTGCAGCTTCAAATTGTTTGGTCTTTTGAAGCACACATGACAATTACATTACACTTTTACCTGTAATGTGATGAATATTTTTAGGAAATGTAATGGATTACTGTGTTACAAAAAATGACAGTATTACTTTGTAATGTGTCAATTCCAGTGCCCTTTTTTCCTAATAACACCATCAGAGATCTTGCAACTTAGCATCAATGCATGAAGTTGCGTCCCTGCAGTAGGAGTCAGAGAAATTATTTGAAATATCTGATAGGGTAAAATTAGCTCATGTCTAAAATGCAGAGCTGCTATTAAAGTAGAGTCTCTGCAAGTAGCCCCTGAAGCCAGGCCTGATTGTCTTGGACACTGCAGAAAAGGGAGAAAATGAGGAGGAAGAAAAGATGAAGGGAGAAAAAGGAGGATTAGTGGGAGGATGAGGCTGACAAGACGGAGACAGACAAACAAACAGCTCAACAGATTGGCCAGGGATAGAGAGACAGATGAAAGCTACTGACTGAAAGAGTGACTCAGCCAAAATTCATAATCTTGTCATGACAAAAGGGAAAGGGAGTTGTTTTCAAAGTTGGTAACCTGTGGTAAGAGCTTCATTGTAATATTGGTATAAACATCTCCTTTGTTAGCGATGGAAAAATGGACTGCCGGGCTTGGGAAAATTAAAAAAAGACAGAGATGATGTATTCTGAGCACATGATACCTGCTGCTGCTTAATTACACAATCAGTGTCTTAATTACAGTATGTAATCACGCAACAGAATGGCTGTCCTTTCGCTCATTACCTGAAGTGTCAATTTTACAATAGACTTTATACAGCATCTTCCTCTATGATGTGCCAAATGAAAGCTAAATCAGTTTCCATCACTTGGGTAAACATTGGCTCTAACTTTAAACTACAGTTTTGAGGAAAATGAAAATGGTGAGAGCTGGCTGGCAAAGTTGAAACTGACTAAAATGAAAGTGCACTTACTGAGTATAATTTGTTTTTGTTGCAATTTTTTTCTCTTTTTTTTTCTTAGCTGACTTCAAGTAGGGAAAAGCACGGGTCACTGATAACATGAAATTGTTTCGGTGCAAAATTTCCTCTCTATTTTAAATAACAGTTCATTATAGTATTTAATTACTTAGCAGCAGAATAATAATTTACAAGAAACTGGTTAATGTTTTTGCTGTTTCCTACAGCGAAAGCATCCAAACAAACCTGCTTCCATATTGCAGTGGTCTTTTCTTCTGTGTAAAGCTCTTATTGGGCTGCATTGGAACATGAGTCAAAACTCAGTCAGACTCAATAGTTGACAAATTCTGTATAATGCCCCCATAAAATGAAACCCTTGTTTGCAATGAACACAGATCAGTTATTACAAGCTTATGTTCTGCAAGCTTAACCATTTAAAAATGTTGAACTTTAATTTCTGAATTGTTAAATTCAACTGTAAAGTCTAAAGGTAGACAATGTAAACAACTGTGGATGATGTTATTGTTCAAATGATGAGATACTAAAACTAGAGCAATTATCTTAGACTTCAGCTGCCATATATATTATGTACTGAGGAACCACTTTAGAGGCAGGATTAGCAATACAAAACACTTGAAGGAGAATAGAAAACTCCCAACTTCAGTTTAATTTGCCACTCTGTGTATTAGAGCAGCAGCGGCAGTAGGGTAACACCTGTTCTTACACTTGGATCTACAGACAGGCATGAGCAAATGTAACGGAGGTGAGACAACAGGCTTTAAATGTAATACCTAGTTAGTTTCTGTCTTTGCTTTTATTCTGTTTCATTTATTTTTATTTTTAAGGGTGGCTGTTTCTGGAATGTCTTGGATTTAGCTAATTAGTGGGAGCCAGGTGTTAATTAGTTGAAGCGAGAGGGAATCGTTTTGGTTCCGATCCATACTGCTCATGGAGCTCCAACTCTTTGATCTCCCCTGTGGGGCTAAACGCACCACTGTGCTTGTCATTTCCAATTAGGATGTTAAACAGATATTCCAAAGATATCCCCCTTGTTACCCTTTCCTTCCTCTTCCCAGTCAGATGAGTGGAACAAGAAGGATGACAAATCGGCAGAGTGAATATTTTCTTTCTGTCGAATGTTCTCCTTTCAGCTCTCTGACAGGAAGCTGTAGTTTCAAACGCAAAGCAACACCTGCTGCAGAGGACTCTAACAGAATATAAACATTGCAACAGTTTTCTGTCATTTGGATAGAATCAAATGAAACCGCTTCTTGTAATCAGTTTTTATTTGAACCATAAGAGAGGGGAAGCTCATTAGTAACAAATTCAGTTGTAATCATACATTAAATACACAAATGTTTGAGAACCATACAATGCATTATTAAATCTGAATGTATCACCTGTATGATTAAAAGGTACTTTAGTCTAATAAGTCACCACCCTATGGTAACAGGGTGACTCAGTGGTTAGCACTGAGTCACCCTGTGTCACACCAAAATGGTCCTGGCTTTGAACCTGGGCAGGGCCTTTCACTATGGAGTTTGCATGTTCTTCAGTGAGTTTTCTCAGAGAGCTCCTGGTTCTCCCCCATTTAGTTAAGTGCACATTCACCAACTTGCATGTAGCCTTTGCAGATGTTCTGTTTATTTCTTTGAGTTTCTTTAATTTTCTTGTTCTCTGAATTTCCTTTCTTTCTTAACTGTTTAATTTGCCTTCTCAGCAATGCTGGTTGAGAAAGTTTTTGCTGTCTTCATCGCTGTTGGATTGTTGTTTTTTCTTCAGAACAGTAGACCTCAGTGGCTCATCATTTCAACAATGCCCCTCATTGTATGCTCCAGGGATCAGCTGATTGTCCTGAAGCCAGCCAGCATCACAGCCAGACCAACAGACATTCCAGTTTATATCTGGGTAACATCATATGTAGATGCAGAGGTGAAAAGAAGAAGAGGCTGAAGAGAGACAGATAAAACAATGGAGGGCTTTGGAGAAACTGAGTTTTAAACTGTGTCTCCTGTCTCTCGTCATGGGGAATGTACAGGCATTGAGAAACAAGATGCAGGAGCTGACTGCATTGGCCCAAAGTCAGAGGTGCAGTTTAATGTGGTTCACGGAGACATGGCTGCACCAGATTGTGCCCAGTGATAACTAGACCATACAGGGGTTTTCTTTTGTTTGAGCTGATAGGGATTACGCCACCAGTGGTAATAAAAAAGGTGATGTATTTCTTGTTTATATTAACAACCGCTGGTGTAACCCCACTCACATCACCATCAAAGACCGTATTTGTACCCCAAACTTTAAACTGTGTGCTGCTGGGACATATTATTAACCATGTGACTTTTCACACACCATCATAGTGACAGTGTATGTCTCTCCCTCCACTAATCCCGCCACTGCATCCAACACCATACACTCTGCAACAGCCCAGTTACAGACTGAACACAAGTGCTTTCATTACTGTTTTGGGGAACTTTAATAATACGACATTAAATAGAACATTAACCACTTTCACCCAGCATGTGAGCTGTCCCATCAGAGGTGAGAGGGCAATTGATCTGCTGTTTGCAAACATTAAGGAGGCATACAGCATCCACTGCAGGGTTGCTTTGAGGTGACTGGCAGGCAGGTATTCTGTGAGCTGCAAGTAGAGGACATTGATGGGCTTAGAGAATTAATCACAGGCTTTATTAACTTTTGCACTGATGCCATAATCTCATGAAAGGCTGTAAGGGGTTCCCCAAATAACAAACCTTGGGTGACAAAGGACATCAAAACACTCCTCAACAGGAATAAGATGGTCTTCAGAACTAGAAATAAGGAGGAACCAAGAGCAGTTCAAAGAGAACTAAAGACAACAAATAGGGTGGCCAAAGATAAATACTATACAGGAGGAATCTGGAGTGGAAACTCCAGCCAAACATTATGAGAGAGGTCTGGAGGGGCATGAAGGCCATCACTGGTTTGAGACCAAACACTGGAGGGTGTGTTGAAGGCACTGTTGACTGGCCACTGATCTAGATCAGTTCTTTAACAGATTTGGCACCGTGG
The DNA here is from genome assembly GCA_015106775.1 of Etroplus canarensis. Classification (NCBI taxonomy): domain Eukaryota; kingdom Metazoa; phylum Chordata; class Actinopteri; order Cichliformes; family Cichlidae; genus Etroplus; species Etroplus canarensis. The sequence continues at coordinate 7,478 of VUQH01074964.1, forward strand.
CTGCTGCTCACACCTCCAACCTTCTTCTTGTAAGGCTGCAACCATCAGCAACCTCCCCACGTCCTCCTCCGCATAGTCTCTCAGCCTCCTCCTCCAACCCCCACACTCATGGCACACTTCACACCCTCCATCCTAACATCAATTTCTACCCTCCCCCACCTTCATTGCTGACCAGATCTTATGACAGATGATGAGACTCCACTCAGGCAAATCTGGGGGCTTTGATGGTGTGAGTCCCAGCGTCCTCGAAGTTTGTGCCGCTTGCTTTGTGGAGTAATGCATCATATGTTCAAGTAGAGCCTTAAACACAACTTCCCCCCATGGGATCTGATTCTGCATTCTGATTCTTATTCTGACTGATTAATCTGAAATAAAACCCTGTTGCTGTGAACGAGGTCATGCCCCATGCCTGTGCCAAAGATGCCACACCCCAGTGGCCCTAAGAACTATAGACCCATGGCACTGATATCACACATCATGAAGACCCCAGAGAAACACATCCTGGACAGCTCCAGCCCATGTCAACCCCCTGATGAACCCCTCCAGTTCACCTACCAGCCCCAACTTGGCATAGAGGACCCCTTTATTTGCCTGCTCAATTATATCTAAACTTACCTGAACCAGCCACTGAGTACAGTGAGGGTCATATTTTTTTACTTCTCCTGTGCATTCAACACCATCAGGCCTGCCATACTGGATGAGAAACTGACAGCAAAGAGGTGGATGCCTCTCTTGTGGTCTGGATTATTGACTACCTGACTGGCACACCACAGTATGTATGGCTGCAGCATTGTGTGCCGGGCAATGTGGTCAGCAACACTGCAGCCTCACAGTGGACTGTTCTCTCTCCTTTTCTCTTCACCCTCTACACCATAGCCTTTAGCTACTGCACAGAGATTTGCCACCTTCAGAAGTTTTCTGATGACTCTGAGTAAGTCGGGTGTATGGAGATGATAAGGATAGTACAGGACTGCAGTGGGCAACTTTGTCATGTGGTGAAAAACAGAACACTCCACTAAAGATAGTGAAGGATTACAAATACCTTGGTGCTCACATTGACAATAAACTGGACTTCATTAAACACACAGAAGCCATCTAGGAGAAGGGCCAGAGCCATCTCTAATATCTGAGATGACTTAGGTCTTCTATATCTGCCAGATGATGCTGTCTGTGGTAGCCAGTGCCATCCGCTGTGCTGTAGAGTGCCGGGACAGCAGAAAATAGAAACAATTGAGAATGGCTTCTAGAATTTGATAATGTTAAATGTAATCCCAAGCATGATTATTTATTAATTTATTTTAGGATATTTTGCTCCTATAACATCATTTTTTCCAGATAAGTGGAAAGAAAATGTCCTAAAGACATATTAAAGAAATTTTATATCTTGCATTTATGCAGATTAACATTTATGTGACAGTACTTCATTTGCATATCGTACTTCTGAATCTTACTTCATACAGTGTAATGTAAATAATGTGGCAGTTAATTCCCCGATAATTTATACACACACACACACACACACACACACACACATATATATATATATGTATACATACACACACACACACTGATATATATAATATGGAATTATATAGCGAAGGAAAAAGTATGAAATAACTCAAAACATGTTTTATATGTTAGATTCTTCAAAATAGCCACCGTTTGCTTTGATTACTGCTTTGCACAGTCTGCGTTCTCTCGACGAGGTAGTCACCTGAAATGGTTTTCCAACAGTCTTGAAGGAGTTCCCAGAGATGCTGAGCACGTGTTGGCCCTTTTGCCTTCACTCTGCGGTCCATCTCATCCCTGTCATTTTCATCAGTGAGAATCTACAATGTAAACAGTAATGAAAATAAAGAAAAACCATTAAATGAGGAGGTGTGTATGTATGTATATTAAAAATGATTAGAGGAGTACATTTCAGCATGCATTCACAAAATAACTACTCATTTACTTTGAATATCAAGCACTGATGATATGTGTAAACGTATCTGTAGGTGGATTTTTCTTTCCAGCGGAGCTTTCTGGATGACTGTTTGGTTGTATCATTATGTATTATGCAAGCAGTGACACAAAACCTATCCTGTCTGTCTTGGAGGAGAGATTCCTTTTTACATATTGTACTCAGTAAAAGCCATCTACCAGAGTCATAGCACAGAGGTCATCTCTGCCTCACTGGTTGTTTTATCTGTAGAGAATTTGTGTCTGTCAAAACTGTTCTTAGGCTCTCAATATTAATTTGTACTTTCTTGGGTTTTTTAGCTCTTCTTCCTCCTATTAATTGGGTCCGTCCTCGTACTCCTCCCCCTCCTCCTCCTTCTCCAAGAGAATCAGGAAAAGCATCATCCAGATCTGTCTCTCCTTCTGCAAAGATCATCGAATCATTAGAAAAGAGCAAGGAAGTGAAGTTCTTAAAGAATTCTGTATTCTACGGAGAACATGACACTGAACTTGGGCCAGCTTCTTACATCAATGTGACTCCTCAACAGACAACACCTCCTAGAAAGACAGGTTCAGTGAATGTGCCACTAATATTGCAAACTACACACTACAATGAGGAATCCCAAACACATTGAAAATGCTAGCCAAAACTTTTTTTTTTTAGTTATAAAGACTATTGCAGCTATTCATCAGGTCCATATTGGCCATAGATGTGAATGTAAGTGTCTGTGGTTGTCTGTCTCTCTGTGTTGGTCATGTGACGGACTGGTGACCTGTCCAGGGTGTAGCCCAGCTTTCACCCTCTGTCACCTGGAATAGGCTCCAACACCCAGCAACCCTAAGTTGGATAAGCAGTTAAAAAGATGGATGGAGGAGTCTCAAACAGTTATACACATCAAAACATGCATACTTCCCAGTGCAACCATATCATTAATCAGCTTCATTTGGGGTTAAAGGCCTTACCAGGCCAAAGTTATAAGAAAAATTCAAGCATTGCCCTTTCACTTTTTGCAGCCCATTCCCATTGCTGGCTTGTTTTTCAAACCTTTAGGTTTCTAATATCTTCTGCAGTTTAATACATCAGCAAAAGATTTCAATATTAGCGTCAAAAATTTTATATTAGCTTTATAGAAGATTGCAATTTATAACTACCTAAAAATATGCAGAAAAATTAGGAAATACCTGGAGACGTAAGGTAAAACAAAACCAAAACCTTTAGGCATGTTATTTGTCCAAAAAACCACTGATTATTTTTTCACTTATAGGGTGTTCATCCACCATAGTGTAGTAGTTTATACATTTTCCTCACAGGCGAAAGGTCCCCAGTTTGCAGCTGCAAGGAGGCACAAGACCAGCCTCAGGGGTTCAAAAACCAGTGAACTCCTAGTGCTTGTCCTAAGCCCAAGATAAATGAGAGGTTTGCATCGGGTGTAAAATCAGTAGTAAATCACTTACACAGATCCATCCGCTGTAGTGACCCCTTGGAGAAAAAGGGAGATGCTGAAAGTACTGCTGGGTGTTCAAGGATTAGTTCAGACAAAATATACAAAAAATATTTTCTTATTGTCTATGCTCTTTTCCCCCCCGCTTCTCTTTCCTTTCACGGCCAACCAGTCATAGTAGATTGTGGCCCCTCTCTTCTGCCACAGGCTTAAAGGGAGTTTAAAGGGAGTTCTTTCTTCCCACTATCATCACATGCTTGCTCACAGGGCATCATTTGATAGTTGGAGTTTTCTTTCTAGTACTGTAGGGTCTTTACCTTGCTCTATACAGCTCCTTGAAGGAACTTTTGCTGTGAATTGGTGGGGTTTTTTGGGGTGGAGGCAGAACTCACATAATTTGAATTTCCACCAGCTATACTCGCTTATTGTGAGGGTCATGGGTTGCTGGAAGCTTATCCAAGCTGATAATGTGTGAAAGACAAGGTACACCCAGGGCAAGTCCCCAGGAAATTACAGCCTGAACTGATAAAGACAAAGAGACTTTCAAGTTCACACTAAGAGCCAGTTTAGACTCTCAAATTAACCTAACATGCTTGTCTAAGGACTAGAGGCCAGAGCATCTGGGGAAACCCTGTGAAAAATAAAGTATACCTGCATGGTTGGAAACCACCAGACTGATTTATGGTATCTTCAGTCAATATTCTTTTCCACTGATATGCCATTATAGCAATAAAACACGTGCATATTAATGAAAATGGCTTTTGAATAACTGTCCACTGTAGTGACTACTATGCCTGAATGTCATGGTCCGTATGTTAGTTAGGGTTTTTGTGTTTAGTTTTTGAGTTCTGTTTGTTCCCTTCTGCCCCGTGCCTCGCCTGTTTCCTCTGTTAGTGGTCTTCGTCTCTGTCTGCGTCAAGTCTTGTCTGTTTAGTCCCTGTTTTGTTTCCCCTGTCTTGATTGTCCCAGCTGTGCCCCTGTCCACCTGTCGTCTGCTTATTGGTCTGTCTTTGTCTATATATCTTTAACACTGTAGTTTGGTGGATCTGCTGGTGTTAAATGTGCCTAAGATTGAACAGATCTACAGTTCAGTAGATTTATGGGACTTTTTAAATTTTGATGTGAATTATTTCTTTAACTCTCTGCTACTGTCCATTCTACCCAGCTCTTCTTCCACCACACATGAGAACTGCATCAAAGTCATCTTCTTACAGCCAGCCACTCACTTCCTCCAGCAAAAACAGTCAAGTATTTACCTATGATTTGCCCAAAACTGAACCAGATTTAAATGCAAATCCCTGGGACCCAAACTATTCCTACAGTATACCAGAAGGCACTGGAAGTGTGGTGCACCTACCACCCGTTCCTGGCATTGCACCGGCACCTGGTAAAAGGCACCATCATTTGTTTTGTTTATGCTGTTTCATTTTATTGGACTCACATTCCAGCTTCCAGTCATCCCAATTTCTTCTTCTTTCACCTAGCCCCAGCCATCCCTCCAAGACCTGCATTTATGAACTCAGTCCCTGAGTATCTTTTGGTGTTACCTTCGTCCAATGTATCTCCTTCATCCTCTCAGAAATCTTCTTCAGCCCCAATGCCTGCTTCTAAAGGTGATTATAACAGTCATTGTTAAGCTATGCCAAGACTGACATAATGCAATATGTATATTTGCTTATGCTATTATATATGCTTATCTTACTTCAAATTTAGGATCAGCAGATAAGGACCCTCTGCCAGGAAATCCGAATGTGGTTCTTGTCAGTTTAGGAAAATTACTCTCAGAGGAAACAGGTCAGTATCTTTTATCATCACAATAACTTTATATCTTCTCATTAAGAAAAACAAAAACACTGTTTTAAACAAAAATGAAAGAAGAAGAAAAATCCAGTTTGATTTTCAGTCTGAGCTCATTGTAATAATGATGTTTGTGCTTTTTCAGTCCAACCCATAATAGGAGAGCCCACTTCCTGTTCCCACTGTGGCTCTGTGGTGGACACCTGCTATGACAATGTGGTAATTACCTCATATCAGACCTGTATTCTGAAACCAATAACTAGAAGCAGCACAGAGTCATTGAGCTCAAATGTGAATTGCAACCTTAAATTTCCTTGTAAACACTAATGGGAAATGCATGACATGAAGTGAGCACACATTATTGATCATAGCATAATTAAACAATGGATGACTTAATTGGTTTAAAGGATTCTAACTGCAGACTTGTTTGGTCTCAGTCTCAGTTTTGCTGTATTTCAGGTTGATGAGTGTTACTTCTGTCAATCCTGCCCACCCAGCTTTCCAGAGGGTCCTCTAAATGGTTACCAGGATGGGCTTTTTCTGCTCAGTCCTAAAAGGTCTCTGTATGACACTGATCCTCTACTGCTCTTTTGCATTGACATATCAGGCTCTATGAGTGTCACCTGCCAGGTACAACAATATCACTGACACTTGCTATCATGAGGTCATGTGTGACAGCAGGTACTCATGAATACAACCTATGGGGCCCCTACTTTTTTTAAGGTTTCAGAAGGAGAGCAAACTGTCAACAGATCCCGTCTCCATGTGAGTTTTTCTTTTTTTTCTTTTTAAGTCACCTTTAGGGACTCGGTCAGGACCACTATAGTCACAAGAAGGTTGTTTCATCTACAGAAAATTTCCAATTAGATATGTAGGCAGATGTCAGCTGAGCCATTAGGTGATGTAAGCTGCACCTGAGCTTGAATTTGTGGCCAGCCTAAACTAACACTATGCTTGATCTGAGTAGAGATGTTGTAAATCAGCTGTCTGTAATAACAAATTATTGTATTCAAACCAGTTTGTTCAAGAAGCTGTGTCACAGTCCATTCAGAGATTAAGTGAACAACAACCAGACACAAGAGTGGGGCTCATCTCCTTTAACCACCAGGTATATGCCCGATTGTAGAGTGTGGAAGTAATTTCATATTTTCTAAGTGTTTTTCATGTTTGCTTCATACATTTGATGTTGTGCACTTTGGTTGCATCTTCACTGTCTGCTCCTGAGAAGAGTCAGACTGACTGTAGATTTATACCTGTGTTGTTTTCAGAAGAAGAAGAATGAGTGCTAACTAGGCTACCTGTTACCACAAAACATATTACTATAAACCACTGACTGTTTGTTGTGCAAAGGCTAATGTTCTCTAATAGCAGGCAGGTAACCTTTGCCCTGTTTTTTCTCTCTGATAGGAGGAGTGAGTTAAGGTAGAAACCATAAAGTTGGAATTTAAACCTTATTCTAGGTCTTTTGTCTCCAGTCCCTTGTGCAAGAAAACTGTGTCCTTAGAACTGAAAAATGCTGTTGTTTACAGTGGATTTGTATTTGATTCTCATCAATGTATTATTATTCACATCAAGCTATTTCTGTTATTTTTCTTCATTTCCTGGTGTTTGCATCTCCAGGTGACAATACATGGGTATGAGAATTTCCCATCACATTGTCTGAGTGGTGCTGAGTTGATTGAAAGTGACTATCTGAAAGGGGCTGCAGCCACTTTCCCCAGTCCACCTCCACTTTCACATACCAAAGACGACTTACAGAGACATGTTATGGGGTAGGGAGAAAACAACAATTTGTGTTCTTTTTTACTTTTATCGGTTTCATTTCATTATATGTATTTATTTTTACATGCTCTGATTGCTTATTTTATTTAAAGATTGACTGCAAATGGAGCCACAGCCTTGGGTCCAGCTGCTCTGTTTGCAATTGCAATAGCCTCCAACCAACCAGGTTCAAAGGTGAGTTTGGCTTTTGGGTCATCTGTAAATTTCTCAGCAATTTAGAGATCACATGTACTTTACTTCCTTCTTCTTTCAGCTGCCTCCTTTATGGGTCAACACAGCTGATCTTGTGCTTCCATCTCACCCTGTCACTTGCAAACTCTTCCCTCACACCACCCCTCTTCATAGATTCCTTCTCTGCATTCATGAAACTTCCTCTTCTCCTCTTGCCTGGTAGCTCCACACCATTTGTCCAATATATCCACTATCCCTCCTCTGCACATGTCCAAACTATCTTGTCTCTCTCTGGATTTGTCTCCAAGCTTCTCAACCTGAGCTGTCCCTCTGATGTACTCATTTCTAATCCTGTTAGTCCTGGTCACTCCCAATGAAAATCTCAGTATCTTCAACTCTGCCACCTCCAGCTCCGTCTCCTGTGTTTTTATCATAGTCACCATCTCCAAACTGTACATTATAGCAAGTCTCACTAGTTGTGTGAACCTTTCTTTTCACTTTTTCTGCTATCCTTCTGTACTTGTATTTTACATGTAACCTGTACTAAATACACTTGAAAGTTGTCGCATACTCTTTATGGCTGGTGAGCAGACTAAAAAATGTTAGCGGGGTTATAGAAATATTCACTAAATGAAAGACATCAAAATCCTCCTGTGGCAATCTAATACAGTTTAGTTTTTTTAAGCAGTGCAGTCCTGATTTACTATCCCTGCTGATCTTGAAGGTAATTATCTGTACAGATGGGAAGGCCAACACAGACTTGGGAAATCTAGAAGTGGAGGATAATGATGCTCGCACTCTTCTCTCATCCACCATCTTTTACCAGGAGCTGGGAGAGTTTGCTGCTAATTCAGGGTTGGTACATATTTCCAATTTAACCCATAAGATCCCACGGTGACATGCATGTAACAAACACTTCATATGTTCTACAATCTTCCTTATAAATCTTCATGCTTGACCTTAACTTTTGAAGTCCCTAAAGAAAAATGGGTCTGGGTTCTTATGGGTTAACTCTATTCAACAGAAAAAAAATATTAAAATAGATTTTACACTGCTGACAGTGAATGAGCTTGTAGATATAGTTATTTACACATTTGAGGCTCTAGTGCTCTCCTGATTAAAAAGCAATAGCACTTTTATTATCCCAATGAAAGCTGGAGGAATGTTGTTCCTGTTTTATAGATGTACTGTGATGATTCTGAAATATCTTCTTTTATTAGCGTGACAGTATCTGTGCTGTCCATAGAGGGAACAGATTGCAGGCTGGATGAGCTGGGAAGGCTTGCTGATCGTACCAGAGGGAAAGTAAGACTCAGTGTAACCATATGTAGCATGTTATTATTTTCAACTACTGAGTCAGATTTTTTTTTTTGTTGTTGCCAGTTTTCTTTAGAACACATATTAATCATCAAATCATGTGTTTCTCATAGTGTCAGTTTGCGTTGTTTCTTTGAATCTAGGTGGTAATAGCCAGTCCCAACAGGCTGCATCCAGAGTTTGAGCAGATTATTCAAAACAGGACCATTGCTACGCACTGTACTGTAATTTTACTCCTGCCCAAATCAATGTAAGAGCTGCACATCATTACCCGAAACACTAGTATTAGCTTAATGAACTGGTCTCTAGAGACTTAAATGACAAAGCCCACAGCACTGACTCATGTTCTCCTTTGGTTAAGGCGCATGAAGGGAGAGAGAGAGGCGGGACACAAAGGGACCAGAGAGGTGGGGAATGTGGACCCAGATACAGAGATTACATTCCAGTTTAGAGCGAATGAACATGACTCAGAAGGTGAGAAAAAAAAACTCTGAGCGGTTGATACCATTGGCTCATTTATTTTCTCAGTTTCAGCTGCAGATGTGCTGACTTTCTCAACAATATCACAGCTGGTGCATGTTGCCAGGTCTTTGAGAGAAGTGCGATTTGGTGATTTCTGTTTTTGCCAACCAAGAAAACCTTAAGTCTGTGAGACATAGCCAGAGTCATTACACCTGAAAACAAACTAACAAAGAAAAAATAAGAAAGGCAATGTCACACTAATAATTGTGATATGTAAACAACACCTACTGAAAAACTGACAAAAAAAATGTAAAATAATAGCTTTCATTGAACTAATTGATGTCAGTTTTGGTCAGTCAGTTGGTCTATTATATCTACATGGATTGATATTAAACTTGGCATTCATGGTGTCTTGTTTTCTACTCTAGCACCACCATGACTGTACATTATGCTTAGTGTGTCCAGCTCTCCAAAACACTTTCCAAAGCTGATTGGGATTCAGCTTTCTTGTAGAGTATCTCTTAGTTGTATTTTACACATTCTGTAAATCAGAAAGAAAAACTGTGGCAAAACACACCGGTAAAATAAATCAAGGCTCTTACAGTTAGTCAACATAAACAGATTCACTCGCAGAGCAAATTCAACTTGGGATCACAGGGCACTTGGCTAAAGGGTTTTAAGCCTGTTTTCTGAGTGAGGTGTATCAGATGGGTTCACCTGAGCCAGACTGACCCATGACTACTCAAACAGGATAAAGCAACATTTAACTAATTTAACCACCAGTTTTACTTTCTGATTTTTACTTGTACAGTACATCTCTAAACCACACACCAGTCAGGAAATCCTCTGTACTCAAGACATTCATGCTGATTGTTCCCCTGGAAAATCTTATATCACTTGCATTCATTTTGTGCTTATTTTTAGTGCCGGCACCAGCCTCTGGTAGCTGTGTGTCCATTCAGCTGCTGATCAGGTACAGGCAGAGGAATGGACAGACCATGCTCAGAGTGTTAACTACAGACCGGGATGTTACTGATGACAGGTGATATTGATGGTTCTTCAATTACAATTCTTTATTTACTTTAGAGTTCTGAATCTGCATATTTCAGAACTCTAGGAGAATGTAGCTAGGCAACATCAGGTGGTGGTCTGTAGGATGACTTTGGAAAGCAAGAAGAGGAAGCAAGTGAAGGTAGAGCCAAGGATTAAATGGTGGAAGTTGAGGAAGGAAGAATGTTGTGCAGAGTTCAAGGAGGAGTTGAGACAGGCTCTGGGTTGTAGTGACAAGTTACCAGATGACTGGGAAAGTACAGCTGAGGTGGTGAGGGAAAGAGCCAAGAAGGTATCTGGGGACTCCTCTGGACAGAGGAAAGAAGACAAGGAGACTTGGTGGTGGAATGAGGAAGTACAGGAAAGTATTCAAAGGAAGAGGCTGGCAAAGAAAAAGTGGGATAGTCAGGGAGATGAAGAAAGT
>VUQH01074967.1:0-16299 GCA_015106775.1 Etroplus canarensis
ACAGGATTAGAAATGAGTACATCAGAGGGACAGCTCATGTTGAGAAGTTTGGAGACCAAGTCAGGGAGGCAAGGCTGAGATGGTTTGGACATGTTTAGAGGAGGGATAGTGGATATATTGGACAAAGGATGTTGAGGATGGAGCTGCCAGGCAGGAGGAGAAGAGGAAGACCACAGAGAAGATTCGTGGATGTAGTGAAGGAGGACATGCAGAGGGTTGGTGTGAGGGAAGAGGATGCAAGGGATAGGATGAGATGGAGGCAGATGATGCACTGTGGCGACCCCTAACGGGAGCAGCCGAAAGAAGATTTTTCACAAAAGAGTTAAGAGATTTAAATATCTACAGTGTAATAAAGAATCTGTGTGCAAGGGAATGGTAAAATGGACTGGTACTTATATAGTGTTTTTCTACTGTATCATGCGACGCTTTATTCTATGCCTTAAGCACATTTAATTATCGAGCGCACATTCACACTCCGCTCGATGCATTGGGAGCAATTTGGGTTTCAGTGTCTTGCTCAAGGACACTTTGGCACGTAAACTGGAGAAGTCAGGGATCGAACCACCAACCTTAGTGTTGAAAGACGACCCACTCTACCTCCTGAGCCACAGCTGAAGTTGTCAAAAGCCAATATTGAAGAGCCCTGCAACCACACTGCAGTAATGCCAGTTAAAATTTTGTAGTGCACTGAAAGGGCACAGGAACACAGGAACTGAAAACTGCTATTGATGAACCCAGTATGTTACTACATCCACAAATGCAACCACTGATAGCCAAGATCCAAAAAATCAGTCACCTTCTCTGGACTCAAGCTCATTTAGGATAGACTTGGTTAAACTGGTCTGTCTAATCAACATTTAGAATGGATACCACATGTTCCAGGCTGAAGAGGAGAGGGAGCATTCAAATTGTTAACTGAAGACAGTTCAAAATCCAGAATCCCTGATGGTATAGGGATGGTGAATGATATGCGTTTTTTTACTTTTGTTTAATTTCAGCAAGACGGAATCAAACCATATTCTGCATGTGTTACAACTTCATTGCTCCATAGTAAAATGATCTAGTTGCTAAAGAAGGCCCTGGACTGTTGAGCCACTGAAATCCTTTATCAAACAAGGATTCTCCTCACTTTTCTCACCCCACTTGCTTACAGTGTTAGTGTTTAAAAGAAGAGCAGATGGAAGCAGTGGTAACGCACCATCCCACCTTTTTTGTATCATGTTGCTGCCATCAAATTCAAAATCAGTCAAAGTCAAACTCTTGTCTTTGTACTGTTTTCAATCAAATATATTGGGCTTAAATGACTTGCATCTCATTGCATTCTGTTTTCGTTTACTTTCCCCAGTGTTGACCTTTTTAGAAACTTTGTTGTAGCTAAAAGCTGTTGCATAAGGTCCCTCATAAGAGTTGAGTGGGCTGGCTGCTTTGTTTTTTTTTTCAGCTCAGTATTATGAGTCTAGAGAACATTTTTACACATAATACTGTGTTTTATCTCTTACAGAAACAGCTCTACATTTGGGGCTTTAAGACCAGAAATAGAATATACAACTAGATCTGTTGTGTGGCTTCCAAAAAATTCAATTTTTGATTGTAGTGTCAATATATTTAATTTATTTTCCACATATCATTTCCACATATATAGAACTAGTTCACGCTAGTGTTAGTGCACACTGGTCACAAGCGAGTTCTCCAGAGATACACAAGATTTTTAGAGCAAATTGTGGTGGTTTTAAGATTAACCTGAAAAACATAACATTAAAAAAAGTTGTCTTCTCTCCAGGGTGATGTGGTACGGTTATTTCATGCAGAGCAGGAGAAATTTCTTACATGTGATGATCACAGAAAAAAACAATATGTTTTTCTACGCACCACTGGACGGCAGTCAGCTACCTCGGCAACCAGCAGCAAAGCCCTATGGGAGATAGAAGTAAGCAGGAATGGTTTCAGAGCGGGTTTTGCCTGTTGTGCATTTGTTTGCAATGCAAAGTGTAACTTTTTCATAATTACAGCAACAATCCTAAAGAGATTGTAGTCTGTTTTCATATATTTCATTTATATATTTAAGTTCTTAATATGTCATGTGCTCTTCTGTCAGGTCGTACAGCATGATCCGTGTCGAGGGGGTGCAGGGTACTGGAACAGCCTGTTCAGGTTCAAACACTTGGCTACAGGACACTACCTGGCTGCAGAGGTCAGTAAATCTCCAACCTGTGGTTCTCTTTTTCCAATTCTGTCTCTTAGCAAGATTATGCAAAAACTATAAAGATGAATCTCATGAAAGTTGTTGGAGAGGTGGAGTATAGGCAAAAGAAAAGCTATTTAATTTTGCTTTGGATCCAGACCACGTAATTAAAATTTGTGGAATCAAGCATTGGCCCAGGTGGAGGATGAGCTCTTCAAGGGCTCCATCGGTTGTAAATGGAGCCATATGAAGTCTGGCAACCAACGTCACATTAAAGTTTTTCTAAACATCCAATAATATACACTCACCAGGCACTTTATTAGGTACTGCTTGCTAGTTGTGGGTTGGATCCCCTTTTGACTTTCGAACAGCCTTAATTCTTTATGGTGTACATTCAACAAGGTGCTGGAAACGTTCCTCAGAGATTTCCTGTTCTCAGGTGACAGAAGTAAAAAACTTTTTTGCTGTTATAGCCCATCTGTGTCAAAGCTTGACGTGTTGTGTATTCAGAGATGTTCTTCTGCATACTTTGGTTGCAGTGAGTGGTTATTTGAGTTACTGTTGCCTTCCTATCAACTTGAAGTAGTCTGGCCATTCTCCTCTGACCTCTGGCATCAACAAGGCATTTTTGCTTGGAGAACTGCTCTCTGCATATTTTTGCTTTTTTCGGGCCATTCTCTTTAAATCCTACTGATGGTGTTGTGGGAAAATCCCAGTAGATTAGCAGTTTCTGAAACACTCAGACCAGCCTGTCTGGCACCAACAACCATGCCACTTTCAAAGTTTCATAAATCACCTTTCTTCCCCTTTCTGATGTTTTGTTTGAACTTCAGCAGGTTATCTTGTCAATGTCTGCATGCCTAAATGCAATGAATTGCTGCTATGTGATTGGCTAATTAGACATTTGCCTTAATGAGCAGTTGAACTGTTATACCTAGCAAACTGGCCAGTGAGTATATTATTGATATACACTAATCCTGTTCTAAGAATAGCTGTTAGTGTTTGTGTACACTGATGAAAATATCAATGAATAAAGAAGCAAAATATTCAATGTTCATTTTAGTAAGTTAAAATATTCCAGACCTTTTTTTATTCAAGATGAACCATTTCTGTATTTTTGCAGGTGAATCCAGAATATGAAGAGGAGTGCCTGGAGTCCCGCTCTTCAGTAAGTAAGCCATACCGAAAGACTGCCGCATTTAGGCAAGGCATAGCCTTCATTTATTATGTGATGTGAAGGCAGTTTAACTTAGGAAGGTAAATTTTGCTGAAAGTGTCCGAACTAGTGGAGCAGTAGATTAGTCAATGTAATTTTGCTGAATGCGAATGTATTTACTTTCACTGAACAGCAGGTGGCACCCTTCCACTCTGAATGGGTTTATTATGTTGCTTTAGTAGTGTGTCACAGCCAAACGCTGCATATATACAAAAGAGGCCACAGCTCACAGACCAACAGGCTGCAACTGTTCACATCTGTTGCCTAGGCAGTAATAAGTCAACAAAATTTTAGCCAGTCACCTCCTCAGTTTCCCGGCTTGCTCTTTAACCCATGAGAACACAGACCCATTTTTCCTTACATGAAAATTATGGGGGATATACAACAGACCAAGAGGCCCACACAGCTGTAAAAAATGTAAAATGTTTGTTACATGCATGTCACCATGGGTTCTTATGGGTTAAAGAAGAAAAAATTGAAAAACTTTTTTTTTTTTAAATTGTGGTAACCATTTCATTATACTTAAGTTCACCTGCGAATTATGTCTAGTCTCAAAAGTCAGGTTATTTCAGCTTCCAAAAAAAGGAAATTTGTGGTGTATTGTGGCATGCGGTTTTTAAACAGAAATTTCTTCATCGACTGTCATGCATTATCAGTATGTTGCTTCAGTTCCTAGAAATCTTCTCATAGTGAGTGGAGTTGCTGACATTTAATTGGCTGAAATGGAACAGCTGCAATGTATTTTGTTCTTGATTTTCAATCAAAATTTTTTTCTTTTTTCCCCCTTCAGCTTGACTCAGACCAAGAAGCTTTGAGAGCCCGTTTAAGAAATATCCAGGACAAAGTCATGTACACACTTGTGTCTGTTCCTGATGGAAATGACATCTCTTCCATATTTGAGCTTGACCCTACCACATTAAGAGGGGGAGACTCGCTAGTACCCAGGTAGGAAAGCTGCACTAAACAGGTGAAGTGTTTTAGACCCACCCAGTTATTGTGTTATTGCCATAAAGAGAAAATCATGGTCTGGTTCGTGCTCCATCACTTTTTCCACAGAAACCCAAACAGCAGACACATTACGAGTAGGGAACTCTTCCACAGTATTTTATTATCATCTTAATATGACCGCAAAACAAGCATGGAAAGTGTGTGTATGCACGTGTGTGAGAGATAATGCTCGTTAATGAAAGAGAGTCTCAGTATTATTCACGATAAATTGCATGACGTAGGTTGCACAGGTATTGTTTTGTTTACGATAGTAGCACAGGTAAGGAAATTCATATTAATAAGTGCATGAAATGGATAGTAATTTTAGCATAACCACCTATGTTCATATGTGAGCATCTGTGCAAGCTTGGTGAGGACTGACTTTTTCAGATCTATGATGAGAAAATATGGCAGACTCTCAGTATGGCACAGGAAATATAGTGAATTTTGCCAGAATAGCTCAAGGAAGTGAAAGCTGTTGTGATGTCACATTCATGGAAGTGGTCATGTGACCATGTATGTCCAAATTCTTCTTGTTTATTTTAACTGATATAAGAGGATCTGAGGTCCTGCTTTAAATGCATGTGTATTTTTACAACTAAAATTGCGTTCCATTTCAAACGTGATTTTTTTTTTTAATGAGTTATTATGTACTCTCTGGCATTTATGATCCAAAAGCAATTTGCAAATGTAAATAAGCTATAAAATGTCTTTTCAGAAACTCATATGTGCGCCTCAGACACTTGTGCACCAACACATGGGTTCACAGCACCAACCAACCAATTGACAAGGAGGAAGAAAAGCCTGTCATGCTGCGTGTGAGTAATAGTTAATATTTGCACTAATGGTTAACTGCGCATGATGTTGTGTTGAAATTTTGTTTGGGTTTGAAATGTAATGAGTCATCAAGGGGTCACTGATTATAAAAATCTAAATAACATTTAAATTCCTCCTGACCTGCTGTGCAGTAAACTTGGAATTTGGTTAGTAAGTAAGTTAGTAACTCTCTTTCACAAAAAAATGTTCAGTTGCAGGTCATTTCCTCGACTATGTAGGTAAAGAGCTTAAACATATTGTATGGTCCAGAGACTAATTTTTAATACTCTTAATACCTCTGACAAAACTGCATATTTTTTGTTTCAAGATTGGAACCTCTGCACTCAAAGAGGACAAAGAAGCTTTTGCCATTGTACCTGTCTCCCCAGCTGAAGTGAGAGACCTTGACTTTGCCAACGATGCCAGTAAAGTACTGGCCTCTATTGCTGGGAAACTGGAAAAAGGCACCATAACACAGAATGAGAGGAGGTAAAAATCAGAATCAGAACACTTTATTAATCCCCAGGGGGGAAATTACTTGTGTTACAAGTACTCCTTTCAGTATACATAAATATCCGTAAAAAATATATCAGAAATTAAAATATGGAAACCCCAGCTTTACAGTAGGTGAACATCCAGTTCTTAATGGTACAGTATAGTATAATAGGCAGTAGTGAGTAAGGTCATAAATCAGAATATACATAGTTATTACAGAGTAATAATTATTATTGCAGTGAATGTTTCAGTTTATTATTTACACAGAAGAAGAGAGAGAGAGAGAGAGAGAGAGAGAGAGATCCTGTGTCTGTCCAGCACGTCACAGAGAGGGTGTGAAGGATTGTCCATTATTGTCCTTATCTTGTCCAGCATCCTCCTCTCTGACACCACTGTCAGAGAGTCCTGATGGCTTCTGTCTGTTTGATGAAATTCAGTTTATTGTCAATGTGAACGCCAAGGTATTTGTAGTCCTCTACCATTTTCACACAGACCCCATGGATTGAAACAGGGGTCACTGTTGTTTTGGGCCTTCTCATGTCCACGATCAGTTCCTTGGACTTTGTCACATTAAGCTGCAGATGGTTATGATTGCACCATGTGACAAAGTTGCTCACTACAGTCCTGTACTCTTCCTCATTACCCTCATTAATACACCCCCCCTACTACAGAGACATCAGAAAACTTCTGGAGCTGGCAGGTCTTTGTGGTGTAGAGGGTGAACAGAAAGGGAGAGAGAACAGTCCTCTGTGGAGCTCCAGCGTTGCTGATGACACTGTCTGACACACTGTGCTGCAGACTAACATACTGTGGTCTGCCAGTCAGGTAGTTGATGATCCAGGCCACAAAGGAGGCATCCACCCACATTGGAGTCTCTCACCTGATGGTGTTGAAAGCCCTGGAGAAGTTGAAGAACATGACACTCACAGTGCTCAGTGGCTTTTCCATGTGTGTATAGACTTGATTGAGTAGGTAGATGATGGCACCCTCAACTCCCATTTGTAGCAGGTATGCGAACTAGAGGGCATTCATTAGGGGGCTCACCATTGGTTGGAGCTGGTCTAGGATGAGTGTCCATTGTTTTCATGACGTGTGAGGTTAGTGCCGTGGGTCTGTAATCATTAGGGTCACTAGGACATGACATCTTTGGCACAGACACGAGGCATGACCTCTTCCACAGTACAGGAACTTTGACATTGACGCAGGCTAAGCTGGAAAATACGGTTTCCCACAAAGCTGAGAGGCACAAGCTTTGAGGACCCTGGGGCTCACACCAGCTGGACCTTCGGACCTCTTGGGGTTAATGCTCGCAAGCAGTCCCTGAATGTGATTGGCAGTGAATGTGTCAGGTGGGGGAGGAGTAGAGGAGTTGTGATGAATGGTGTGAAGAGAGCCATGCATCTGGGGGTTGGGGGAGGAGGCAGAGAAACCATGAAGAGGAAGTTGGGGGAGGGAGGGGTGGTTTGTGGTTGTAGACCTACAATGGCCTGAAGGGCGTGCACATCTGTCGTAGAGTCAAATCTATTAAAGAATCGATTTAAATCGTTGGCCCTGTCCACATTGTCCTCATTTCTTCTGTCACTGTTTTCTCTCATCCCAGTGATGGCTTTCATGCCACTCCAGACCTCCATCACATTGTTCTGTTGGCGTTTACTCTCCAACTTCCTCCTGTAATTGTCCCTGGCCTCTCTGATTGCATTTTTCAGTTCCTTTTGAATTGTTCTCACCTCCTCCTTGCGTATGGTACAGTGTAGATGGTTAATTTCTAAGAATAAACAAAGATAGTACAACAACTTACTGTTGTTTCTGCATTTACAATCAGAGCGGTTACCAAACTTCTGGAGGATTTGGTGTTCTTTGTGGTGGACATTCCCAACAATGGACAGGATGTTCTGGAGATCATGGTTAACAAACCCAACAGAGAACGACAGAAACTAATGAGAGAACAGAATATTCTCAAACAGGTAATGTCTTAATGCTGTAAATGTAACATTTTGTACAGATTCTAGATTGCATTTTCCAGTCTGTGTGAACTTTATGAATCTCGCTGAAATCCCCTAACCATCTCCTCACATCTTTGTCTTCTCTTTGTTAAAGTGGAATTTTTGCCACGTCTATCTTTATCAGCATATTCCTTTGGGGTTAATCTCAACATTGTTACAACTGTCATAATGTTTCTTGTATTCAGATCTTCAAGCTGCTGCAGGCTCCCTTCACAGACAGTGGAGATGGGCCCATGCTGCGGCTGGAGGAACTGGCTGACCAGCGTCATGCCCCCTTCAGACACATCTGTCGCCTGTGTTATAGGGTTTTGCGTCACTCTCAGCAGGACTACCGCAAGAACCAGGTACTGTTTGTCAGGCCTAAGGTCTTTGTAAGTGCTGTAACTATATGACATAGGTACACGTGTCACTGTGATTTCTGTAAAGGTGTATTCCAATTTCCCATTTTCCTGTTTTAAGTCTAGTACTAAGTGAAAGACGCTATTCTCTACCAACACTGATTTGATAAATAAAACAAAAAATATTCAGAATCTAAAATGTATAACTGAATGTACCATGAACTGTGTAAGGATTCATCTGGCAAGTCTCTATCAAATTTTCTGCTGGAACAAAGACATAAAGCCAGTCTGATATGAGCTTATGCTATAAAAATTCATGTAAATGTTAAATTACCATTCTACTTTTCTTGGAACAATCCATTTTCTATATTACAGTGTAATTGTTAGAGGAATAAATTCATTAGGTTAAATTAATGGGCATTTTGGACTGTGTGAACATACTGTTCTTTTGCACAGTGATTGAAAAAGGAACAAAATGATATTGATAAGTCAACAAAGTGATGGCTCTTTACTTGAGACTATAGTTTTTAGAAAAAACAAAGAGAAATGTGTAGTTACTAATTGCATTCTTTACAATGTGTTTATGCCATCTTTTGTTGGCTTTTTTGTTCAGAATGTCTGTTTGTCTTGCAGGAGTATATTGCCAAACAGTTTCGCTTCATGCAGAAACAGATTGGCTATGATGTCCTTGCAGAGGACACAATCACAGCTCTACTCCATAACAACCGCAAGCTGCTGGAGAAACATATTACTGCTGCAGAGATCGACACTTTTGTTAGCCTGGTCCGCAAGAATCGTGAGCCCAGGTGTGTGTGTGTGTGTGTGTGCGTGCGTGTGTGTGTGTGTGTGTGTGTGTCGCTAGTTCCCAGATTGGAAAGCTACACTAAACAGGTGAAGTGTTTCAGACACACCTAGTTATTGTATTATTGTCATATAGAAATTCACGATCTGGTTCATGCGCCATAACTTTTCCACAGAAACGCAAACAGCAGACACATTTCGAGTAGGGGATTTCAACAGTATATTATTATCATTTTAATATGATTGCAAAACAAGCATGAAAAATGTGTGTGTGTAACTTTGATTAAATCTACAGTGTTACTTTGATGTCTGTATTTCTTTCTAAGAGAATTCTGGTGATCAGACAAATGTCTCTTTTAATGTTTTGGCATCAGACATGTGTCATTGGTACATCAGACACTTTGGAAGCTTAGTTTTGGAGACTGATCATCTCTGGTGAAGAAGGGAGATAAAATTCTTCATTTTTGTGTTTCTTTAGATTCTTGGACTACCTGTCAGACTTGTGTGTATCAATGAATAAATCCATCCCTGTGACACAGGAGCTCATCTGTAATGCAGTGTTGGATCCAGCTAACGCAGATATTCTCATAGAAACTAAGTGAGTCATCATCACTCCCCCCTCCTCCCTCTGTTTTCTGTCATTGTGAAGATAATAACATTTCAGTGTGACAATTCCCCATTCATTGGTGTCTAGGAATGGCTTTTTATAGAGTAATCAGATAAAAATAATTGTTAGTTCCAGCAGTTGTGGAATAAATCAAAAGATTTTGATATAATATTCAGCAGTGTTCCAGCTGATGTGTGTACTAGTCTCATTCCACACTTTTTCACAGCTAATAAATGTAAATAATAAGTAAATGCTTTCTTATGCCTACATACTTACACTAGCAAAACAAATAATGCCTTTATTGTGTTTCTTCTTAATTACTCCTTTTATAGACTGGTTCTGTCAAGATTTGAGATTGACGACCCACCGCTTGGGGAGAACTCTGTGGAGTCAGAGGAGGATGAGGAGGAAGTATGGTTGTTCTGGAAGGACATCAATAAAGAGATCCGCAGTAAAAGCATCAGGGAGCTTGCCCAGGATGCCAAGGAGGGCCAGAAGGAGGATCAGGAGGTGATTAGTTACTACAGGTAATTACTATGCCTTATGGAGTTTGAATATGGAAATGATTCCCTTATATAGCAGATAACTTGGGTTTGGGGTGTTCAAGTTCCCTTTAAAAATTTAAGCCCGACTTTACTTGTGTGCGTGCACTTCAGGTACCAGCTAAACCTGTTTGCCAGGATGTGTTTAGACCGTCAGTATCTGGCAATCAACAAGATCTCTGGCCAGCTAGATGTCGACCTGATCTTGCGATGTATGTCAGATGAAGATCTGCCTTATGACCTACGAGCGTCTTTCTGTCGAATGATGCTACACATGCATGTGGATCGTGACCCTCAGGAGCAGGTTACACCAGTCAAATATGCACGACTATGGTCTGAGATCCCTTCAGAGATTGCCATTAATGAGTAAGAGAGTGAACAAATTATATAATAATTTTTAAAAGTATTTTTCATTGTATATGTGTTTGTGGTTCTTTTAGTTATTTATATGCAGTTTACCTATCTTCTAATTGTAGTTACGACAGTGATGGAACATCTAAGGATGAAATTAAGGAGCGATTCTCACAAACCATGGAATTTGTTGAAAATTACCTAAGAGATGTTGTGTGTCAGAACTTCCCTTTTGCAGATAAAGAGAAGAACAAGCTCACCTTTGAGGTCAGTCTAATGTATTCATATTTATGTCATAGTAGTCATGTTCTTAAAGCAAAATCAGTAAACCCACTAAAGTCTACCTACATGTATTGTCCATGTTTAGGTGGTGAATCTGGCCAGGAACCTGATTTATTTTGGCTTCTATACCTTCAGTGACTTGCTGAGACTAACAAAGATCCTGCTGGCTATTCTAGACTGTGTCCATGTGAGCACCATTTTCCCTTTCAATAAGCTGGACAAAGGAGATGATAGTAAAGGTATGAAGGCCCTGGCTGGTGAGTCAAGACATGAATCTTATGCACATGAAGTTAATTTGTGTTTGTGCATCTGCATGCTTCCAGGCAGCAATGTGATGAGGTCAATTCATGGTGTTGGAGAGCTGATGTCCCAAGTTGTTCTGAGAGGTGGGGGTTTCCTTCCTACAACTTCAAACAGAAGTTCCAGTGGAGACACAGTTAAGACCCAGACTGAACCAGAGAAACAGGACATATTGGTCATGGACACCAAGCTCAAGATCATTGAGATCCTGCAGGTGAAGGACATGAACTGTTATACTAATGATGCATCTAAATACCTGAATAAATACAGCCTTTGTATGTATGTTGTTTTCTGTTTCTTCCTGCAGTTCATCCTAAATGTCCGTCTGGACTACAGGATTTCCTGTTTACTGTCTATCTTTAAGAGGGAGTTTGATGAGAGTAATACCCAGAGTGATTTATCTGTAACTGGAGCAGTGGAAGGACCAAACAATATGCCAGGTTTAGAATAACATATAGCCACTTTACATACAAATGTGTATCCAGTTTATTGGAATTTGTTAGTTACTAATATCTTTCTGTGATTCCAGGGGCTTTGGATTTTGAGCACATAGAAGAGCAAGCAGAGGGGATATTTGGTGGAAGGTAATCACATTAAATACAGAAAGGATCACAAACATGAAATAGAGGTGTTTTTGAGTATGTGTTCTATGTACGTCTAGTGAAGAGAACACCCCACTGGACCTGGATGATCATGGTGGCCGAACTTTCTTGAGGGTCCTGCTCCATTTAACCATGCATGATTATCCTCCCCTGGTGTCTCGAGCCCTGCACCTTCTGTTCAGACACTTCAGCCAAAGGCAGGAGGTCCTGCAGGCCTTTAAACAGGTATTCGTATGGTGACTGCACACACCTAAAAACTAAAGCCACGGAATCAGTGTTTATATATGCTATGATATGCAAATACTTAGATTTCATCCAAATAAATGGAAAACATCGAAATATTCATAATTATTTTATAAATTGCGAGAAAGTGATTTTTCTGAGCAACAGTGACACATACTGCAAATGCATACATATATGTATATATTCATAGTAACATTTTGTGGATTCTACAGAGCCTTTACCCTGCAGTTTGCCTGCTGTTACCCTATTTCTACAAATTTTTTATTAACAGGTCCAGTTACTCGTCACTAGCCAAGATGTGGAAAATTACAAGCAAATAAAGTCAGACCTGGACCAGCTGCGCTCTATCGTTGAGAAGTCTGAGCTCTGGGTATACAAGAGGCAGGGGCCAGATGAGGGTATGGATGCAGGAGAGATGCTCGCCAATGAGCCAGAACATAAAAAGGTGCAGTATGTCATACCTGAACAGAACCAAACTCATAACACTGAAAAGCCAACCACCACTAAGTATTTTGACCACAGTAAGGCTATAAAATTTTATGTCTTTCACAGGGTGACTCAGGGGGCATAAACAAGCCAAAGAAAGCAGAAAGTACAAGCAGTTACAACTACAGGGTGGTGAAGGAGGTAACAACCTTGCTAACCTTATTAAAACATGGTTTTAATATGTCTAAATATTATGCACATGTTGTTGCATAACCCTAGATTTTTTTCATTGTATTTTCTTTGTCCTTTTATCACTATTCCCTCATAGATCCTGCTGCGTCTTAGCAGGTTGTGTGTCCAAGAGGGTCTGTCAGGTAGAAAGAGCAAGAAACAGCAGCAAAGGCTGCTGAGGAACATGGGGGCTCATGCTGTGGTTCTTGAGCTTCTACAGATCCCTTATGAGAAGGTATCAGTGGTTCTCAATCGAGTGTTTTTAGTGGCATATCTTTCATGTGGCAGAGTGGGCAAACCTTCACATCAGCCCCTTTACCTTCCAGGGAGAAGATCTGCGCATGCAGGATATCATGAAGCTAGCCCATCAGTTTCTACAGAACTTCTGTGCAGGAAACCAGCAGAACCAAGCTCTGCTTCACAAGCACGTCAATCTTTTCCTCAACCCAGGGGTGAGTTGTCCTGCCTGTCACACACTGATTAATGTTCACTGTATTAATAACAGAAAAAAAACAGACTTTGACCTTACACAACAACAACTTTGAAAGACAGGCTTCGTTTTTTGTCTTCAGATCTTAGAAGCCATCACCATGCAGCATATCTTCATGAACAACTTCCAGCTGTGCAGTGAGATCAATGAGCGTGTGGTTCAGCACTTTGTCCACTGCATTGAAACACATGGCCGCAACGTCCAGTACCTGAAATTCTTACAGACTATTGTCAAGGCAGAGAACAAGTTCATCAAAAAGTGTCAAGACATTGTCATGGCAGAGGTCATAAGTTGTTTCTACACAGATTATTTCCATCTGTGTTTCAGTTATGTTGCAGTTTCCATATGTTCTAATTTTATCATGAATATTTTTCTTCCTATAGCTGGTGAATGCTGGCGAAGATGTTTTGGTCTTCTATAATGACCGTGCCTCCTTCCAGACTCTGGTCCAGATGATGCGATCCGAGAGGGATCGAATGGATGAGAACAGTCCTCTAATGTACCACATACACCTGGTTGAGCTCTTGGCTGTCTGCACTGAGGGCAAGAATGTCTACACAGAGATAAAGTGTAACTCTCTGTTACCATTGGATGACATAGTGCGGGTGGTGACCCATGAAGACTGTATCCCTGAGGTGAGAGAAGCTGTAATGATTGACACCTGTGAGAAACATTAAGCCAAACACTGAAGACCTAAAGGTAAATATTTTCCTGCATGCAGAAGGCGTATTACAGAAACTGATTACCTGTGGATTATGTGGATCCAGTGGATTAATATTACAATACAGTTATTCCCAGATTTTCCTGCATGACCACATCCACATATGGGGTTGGTTTTATATTGCAAAATGACAGCTTTTAAAATATCATCTTCTTTGGGCAAGTTTGTTAAATTTTAAGCTGCTACTAATAGAAGAGAACTATTTTTCCCCCAACATTTTGTTCTTTTTATCTTCAGTTTGTATGGGTGCAGTGAGTTTTATACAGTGTGGTGGAAAAGAATCTTTTTCATTTAAACAGTCTTTTGTATTATAGTCAAAGCAATCATGATTTATCTGAAAATACAAATTCTACCAGCGATACTGTTATTGTTGGATTAGACTGGTGCCATCCTTTTGCATTAACCTTAATCATACCCTTTCAGGTGAAGATTGCTTATATCAACTTTCTCAACCACTGCTATGTGGACACTGAGGTCGAGATGAAAGAGATCTACACCTCCAACCACATGTGGAAACTATTTGAGAACTTCCTAGTTGACATTTGCAGAGTAAGGAAGACCAAATTTACTTCAGTAAGGAAATGAGAACTACATTTAAAAAAAATGAAAAGTCATGTAATTTCTGTTGTTTAGGTGTGCAACAATACAAGTGACCGTAAGCATGCAGACACAATTCTGGAGCGCTATGTGACAGAAACAGTCATGGGCATTGTAATCACCTTCTTCAATTCGCCTTTCTCTGACCAGAGCACCAGCCTGCAGGTAACCATGTTACAAGAATGTTTCTTCTTTTTCATTTGGCTGCTCTTTTGGGGTCACTGCAGCTCATCATTTACCTCCATCCCTTGCGTCCTCTTCTGTCACACCAACCTTCTGCATGTCCTTCTCTCCTATACCCACAAACCTTCTCTGTGGTCTTCTTTTTCTCCTGCCTAGTGGCTCCGTCTTCAACATCCTTTGTCCAGTGTATCTACTAGCCCTCCTCTGTACATGTCCAAAACATCTCAACCTTGCCTCTCTGACTCCAAACCCTCATCTCCCTCTGATGTACACTGTGTGCACCACTTTTAGGCAAGTTGCATTTTTGAGGATTAATTTTATTATTTAACAACAACAGTGCCCTTGGTCAATCCAAAATGTTAATAAACCTCAGACCTGAATTAAGGAAGTGAAAGTGAGGTTTTGGCTTCTGTACAAGAATATCTGTGTGTGCACAATTATTAGGCAACTATTAGTGTGCAGAATTATTATGCAACTCAAAGAAAAACAAAAATAGTTCCATCTCACTTGTTTATTTTCTTCTATTAAACTGAGAATAATAAACAAACAACTCAAACTTTAAAAATAAACATTTCTAACATTTCAAAAAATAAATCAGTGACCACTATAGCCCCTCTTCTTTTCAATAACACTCAAAGTTCTGTCATCCAGTCTGTCAGTTTCTTGATCTCTTGACCATCAGCATTTTGTGCAGCAGCAACCACAGCCTCCCATATACTGTTTAAAGCGGTGCACTGTTTTCCTTCACTGTACATCTCACATTTAAGAAGGGTCCACAAGTTCTCAATAGGGTCTCGGTCAGGTGAGGAAGGGGGCCATGTTATTATTCTTTCATCTTTAAGGCCTTTACTGGCTAGCCACACAGTGGAGTACTTTGATGCATGAGATGAAGCATTGTCCTGCATAAAAATCATAGTCTTCTTGGAAGTTGCAGACTTTTTCCTGTACCACTCCATGACGGGAGTGTCTTGTAGAAACTGGCAGTAGGTTTGGGAGTTGTATTTGAGTCCATCTTCAACCCGAAAGGTCCAACAAGCACATCTTTAATAATTCCAGCCCATACCAGTACCCCACCTCCACCTTGCTGAGGTCTGAGTCAGAGTGGAGCGCTGTGCCCATTGCTGATCCAGCCACAGGCCCATCCATCTGGTCAATCAAGAGTCACTCTCATCTCATCAGTCCATAAAACTTTTGAAAAATTTGTATTCAGATATTTCTTGGCCCAGTCTTGGAGTTTCAACTTATGTGTCTTGTTCAGTGGTAGTCTGTTTCCACCTTTCTTACCTTAGCCATGTGTCTGAGCACTGAGCACCTTGTACTTCTAAACACTCCAGGTAGGTTGCAATTCTGGAATATGACAGCACTGGAGGATAATGGGTTCCTAGTAGCTTCACGTTCGATTCTTCTCAAATCTTTGGCAGTTAATTTGTGTCTTTTTTTCTCAATACATTTCTTACGACCCTTTTGGGTATTTGCAACAAAATGTTTGATGGTTTGATGGTTTGTCAGCATGGTGGCGCGGTGGTTAGCACTGTTGCCTCACAGCAAGAGGGGCTGGGTTCAAATCCAACAGCCGGCTACCTTAGGCTCTTCTGTGTGGAGTTTGCATGTTCTCCCCGTGCTTGCGTGGGTTCTCTCCGGGTCCTCCGGCTTCCTCCCACAGCCCAAAGACATGCAAAGGGGGTTAGGTTAATTGGCAATTCTAAATTGACCATAGGTGTGAATGTGTGTGTGAATGGTTGTTTGTCTCTCTGTGTTGGCTCTGCGATTGGCTGGCGATCTGTCCAGAGTGTACCCTGCCCTACGCCCAATGACAGCTGGAATGGGCTCCAGCACCCCCCGCGACCCTGATCTGGATAAGCGGAAGATAATGAATGAATGAATGA
>VUQH01074969.1:0-19821 GCA_015106775.1 Etroplus canarensis
TTTGGCGTTCCCACCCCCAAGGACCTATATGTATGTGTTATGAGAATGTAAGTAATGTGAATGTCTAAGTTATGAAATAAAATTGAGGCACAGGTGGCCAGAAGGGAACAGAGGAAGAGGAATGCCTCCCCTGCACCTCCGTGACACACTTGTACCTCAAGGCCCTGCATGTGTGATGGTGTGATGGAGCAGGTAGAGGGAGGCAGTTGGGGATGGGGAGGGAAAGATTGAGGGGGGGGGCAAGGTACCCCCTCCCTGGGGCCAGCTCCCCCGCTGACCCCAGTAGGCACCCCCATTCCCTGGAGCCACCAAGGGCAGGGGGCCTGGGCCCATTCGGACCAGGGCCCACGGCAGCAGCACCGCCAAGCCCCTCAGAGCCCAGGGCGGCCCACCCGACCCCACCGCAGAGGAAAACTACACCCACCCCAGCATTCAATCAACTATTAGACAATAGACACCCAGGTTGAGTTCATCCTCCACCTCTGCTAGATCCCTCCCCCCACTTGCAGAGTGAACTCCTGGACAGCAGAGATCCCCTGCAAAGGATGGTAACAACCTCCCCGCCAGCTGAAGAGCCCCCAGTTCCATTGATGCACCAGAGGCCCCTCACGCCAGGGCCCGGCCCCCGTGCACACACCCACCCACAACCCCGGCAACACACCAACCAGGACCCAAGCTCCCATGGCTCAGCCAGAGCCCCAGCCTGGAGGCAGAGTACCTCCAGAACCCCAAGCCCTCAAGCCCGCCCCTGATCCACCCAGGGGTAGCTAGTCTACCAGGCCGGTAACCTCCACAGACCCTCCCCTAGCCCTGCTGCACGCAGCCCCCCAGGAAAACACCACCCAAGAGCCACCAGAGCCCCATCCAGGTCATGACCACAGCCCCCGGGTTGAGCCCCCCCAAGAAACCTGTCCCTAGAGAATCCCCAGATACTCCAAGCCCATGCCTACCCCCACACCGACCACAGTAACGAAGGCGGGGCAAAGCCATGATCCCCCACCTCCACTAGGTGATGGAGCCAATCAAAGGAGCCCAGAGGGATTGATCTAATGTGGTGGCAGAGGCTGTATCAAGACTAATATAATCTATCAGACGGTCTCTATATTGGTTAGAATAAAGATTATTTTTATTTTTCCAGTTCATGAGAACAGTTTTCTTGGCAATGCTTAGGGCGTTGAGAAACATGTCGGCTGTATTCATTTCTGTAGTGACATCATCCAAGTTCCCCAACAAGCAAACTAGAGGGGAGGTTGGAATGTTAAGGTACATTCACACCGAACACAATTCGTGTGGCAAATTCGCCTCCACCGCCTCTGTTTGGCCGCATGGCGAATTCGCCCCTATTCACGTGTCCAAAAGTGTGTTCATAAACCACACACGAATTCACGTCAGGCAAATTCGCGTGTGGGAGGAGCTACCGCCAACCTTTATTTATCGGCCTCATTGCTACATTATGGAAGACATGGATGATGTTAAGAGTAGCTTGGATTTATTTGTTTTGGAGAGCTCTACAAAGGTGCCAGCAAGCACGTCGCCGTGTCTGGGTTCATGATATCATTCAGAGACGCACCATCTACTCCAGAAGCTGCGTCTGGATGACGGCCGCTTTCAGCGGTACTTCTGTCTCTCTGTGGCCCAGTTTGACAACTTGCTGTTGACAACTTGCTGTCCGCAGATTACGCGACAGGACACCAATTACAGGCGCTCTATTCCAGGACTCCACCCGCTGATCACATCATCAACACGTCACTACCAAAGCCGAGTTCCTGATTTCTTGACGCGACGCGAATATTCGCCAAAGTTCAGATTTTTCAACTCTGGAAAATTCGCGCCGCGCAGCATCATTTTCATCACACAGCGCAAAACGCGCCACTCGCGAATCGTGCCGCGCGAAACGCCCCGCCGCTCGCAAATTGCGCCACACGAACCGCTCATATCGCGCCGCAGGACCTCTCGCCGCGTGTTTACATTGACTTAACATTGAAACCGGCCACCCCCGCTGCGCGAATTGCGTTCGGTGTGAACGTACCTTAAGAAGGGGTCACCTAAAGACTTGAAGGTCACACACATTAAACAGTTGTTTCTGATGTTGCCTTTTATTCATAGAGGTGTCTCAAAATTCACAGAATTTTTTCACAACATTTTGCAATGCAGCTGTTGAATGACTCAAATTCTCTGCAATCTTGCATTGAGAAATATTCCTTTTGAACCGACTGACAAATCTCTCATGAATTTTGGCACAAAGGAGGGGGATCTACAATCTATCCTTACTTGCAAAGACTGAGCCTTTAATGGGTGCTACTTTTATACCCAATCGTGATACCTCACCTGTTCCCAGTTTGCCTGCTTAGTATGGAATCTTACCAAACTGGTGTTACTTGAATACTCTGTGCACTTCTCAGTCTTATTTTACCTCTGTTCCAACTTTTGTTGAGTGCGTTGCAGCCATAAAATTCTAAATTTGTGTTTATTTATAAACTACAAGTTGGTCAGTAAAGCTATATAATACACAGGGTGTTTAAGAAAGATGGACCTTAACTGAACCACCCATGAATGAAATGTTTACCTCATGAAAGGGTGGGGCATAGTGTTTTAAAAGACCAAAACTAACCACTTGTAACTTTGTGTATTTGTCCCATGTTGCTGTCAATAAATTTACTGCACTGAAATTGAGACCATCTTTTTGAAACATTCTGTATTTTGTTTTTGTCAGTTAAATAAAGGTTCATGCCAGTTATCTTATGACAGATTTTTGTTTTTATTGTATTTTGGAAAACACACCAACTTTTTAGCTCTACATATAATGCTGCAACATAACAGAACTGTCTCTGTGTGTCTCATGAGTGCTTTGACCAATTTGAAAAATAACATTTCGGCATGAGTGCCAGAATCCTACATGCAGTTCACTAAACAGCTGAGAGTGTCATTAATAACAGGTCAATGAGCTACACAAAACTCCTCTAAAAAAGTGGTGAGACAGTCTCTATCCTCAGTGTAGAGGTATGTTAATGAGACGAACAGACTGATTCATTCAAACTGAAAAATGTAAAGTGCTCTGCACTGTTAACAAACAACCTGAGTTTCTCAGAGAGAGTAGACGGGGACTTGAGGCCTCCAGACATGCATTCATTTTTCCTTGGGAATTTGTGAAGTGTTGCATAATTTTCATTATCACATCTATGATATATGAGAGGGTGTTCAAGGGAGGCTGGCAGAGGCTACATGTCTATAAATATCACACTCAGACTTTCAGCACTTGAATGACGGAAGGTAAGTCTGGTGAGCTTCACAGCAAATTGCCAAGTGTGAAAAGTTAGATCATATTGAAATTAATGGTGTTGGTATGACACACATGGTCAAAGTTTCAAATATTGAGGTTAGCACTGGTTAAAATCTGGGGGCAACATTTGTCTGTGGTCAAAGCCACAGTACAGTAAAATAAATGTAAATATTGTGATTTGCTTAGGATGATGTAGGGACTAAAATGGCCCACAGAGATTTATCATCATCAAATCTTAAGGGGCATATTTCTTCGACTTGAAATATGTTAATGTGTTTGTTGTGAGTCTTCAGTTTGGATTCTGTTGTATTTACAAATTCCAGTCTGATATCTACTTCAGTTTATTTCATTTGATTTAGTTTACCATTTATTGACTTTATTTGAGTTTGTTTCCCTAGGCTTGGCTGTTGTCATGCTCATGTTTCACTGAGTTGAGTCTGTGGCAGTTTGAGTCTTTCCTGTTTCCCTTGTAAGTCTTTGTCTCTGGTATTTAGTTCTGAGCTTTTGCTCTTATTGTAATTTAATTCTTGTTTCT
The DNA here is from genome assembly GCA_015106775.1 of Etroplus canarensis. Classification (NCBI taxonomy): domain Eukaryota; kingdom Metazoa; phylum Chordata; class Actinopteri; order Cichliformes; family Cichlidae; genus Etroplus; species Etroplus canarensis. The sequence goes on from VUQH01074969.1 coordinate 3,816, forward strand.
TGTTATGTGTTTATTAGCTCCCTCCAGGTCTCCTCTGCCTCAGTTCTAACCACTGCCTGTGTTTAGCTTGTAATTAGTTTTCTTTGTGTCTCCTCAGTCTGATCCTCTTGTGTTCATGTTCATCTGTCAAGTTCAGTGTCGTGTCTGCATTGTCAGTTTTGTTTTACTTTGATATCAGTTATTTTCAGTGTATTGTGTTCCATTTTGCTTCCTGTCCTTGATTGTTGCCATCTGTGCTCCTCTCTCTGCTGTTGTTTGTTAGTCATGACTCTCTGAGTGTATATAGTTCTGCCTTTCCTCAGTTCCTTATCATATCATCAGTGTGATGTTGGTGTCCCCTTGTCAGTGTGTGTTCTAGCTCCCCGTGTTTTTGTCCCTGCTTTTGTACTATATGGACTTTGTTTCAAGGACTTTTTGGGCTCAGTAAATCCCTCTTTACGCTTCTACTCCTTGCTTCCTGGAGTCCTGCACTGGGTCCTCACTCTCCACACACACTGAGCCATGACAAAAGTTCTAATCTTTTGAAATGCTTTAATGTTATTTATAATGGGCTTTAAAGAAGAGAAAGACAAGGCAAATAGTTTTTTGTAAAATGTAAAAATAAATACATGTTATACCACTGCCACTTCAAATTAAAATGTTCATTAAAAGAAATCTATTCTGCGTTTTCTTATTTTCTGTCACATCTTTGCCGTTGCAGGAGTAGATGCTCATATTAAACATGGCACATGTTTCAAAAAAGCCAAAAGCACAGTCTTCACACCGCTTGGTTTCACATTTGGTTTCAGATATTTTTTTTCTATTCTTGGATCTGTATGATGTCACAGAGGTGCAGAAGCCCCACCCCTGTAAACATTACATTTGTGAGGGTGAGCCAATCAGAAGAAAGTTGTTTTAAAGTGAGGCTGGATTTAAGGTGGAAGGAGCTAGAATAGCTTGTTTCAGGAAGAGGGTGGACTTAGTTGCTGCAGCAAGTCCCAATGTAAGATAAATAAGGATTAATTTAAGGGCAATATGGTGTTGCCCTTAAATTAAAAAAAAAAATCCCACATCCACCTCTAACTGGTATGTTGGTGGTTAGCACTGTTGCTTCACAGCAAGATGGTCTTGGGTTCCAATCTACTTGCTCAAACTCCCACAATCCAAAGACATGAAAGGTTAGGTTAATTGGTGATTCTGAAATGCCCATATGTATGAATGCTAGTCTGTCTCTCTGTGTTAGCCTTCCCACATTTTGCCCCATGACAACTGGGATAGGCTCCTGCAACCTTGAACTGGAGAAGTTGAAGTAAATGGATGGATGGATTATTTTGAACTGTGAATCATGCAAAACTACTCTTGTAGAATAAGAACATGGAGGTGGAACTGAGCAGAACAGGCCCATTTTAAACATCTATTCACCATAAGGGGTAGCTAAACCCCTTTCCTTGCTGTGGAAAGGTAGTAGAAACAGTTATAACCTCCATGGCTCCTGCTGTATAAAGCTAAATTTGGCAAATCATGCCTTCAAGGATTTTTCCTTTTGCACCTGCTGAATTTTAATTGCTATTTCATTCTTTTTAAGCTCCACTTGTGCTTCTGGAAGTGGTGCAGAGGTACACAAGGAGAAAGCATGAAAAGGAAAGCACAAAAATTTTTTATTAAGTTGCAGATGCAGATCAACCCTCGTATTTGTCCACCATTACAGAAATAATAGCTTGACAACATAACAGCTAGACATAGAGCTTAATGAAGTGGACTAGTTGTCTTTCAGTCCTTCAGTTTGAGACCAAATGCGCAGAGGAAGCACATTTCCTCCATTTGCATCTCCAATGGCAACATTTCAGTCACTATCCACAATTCATGGCCATATGTGATGGTAGAAATGATAGTAGGAAGGTTGATTGACCAATAGATCAATGCAGAAGAACCACCAATCTGCCTAATAAGTCCTTGAAAATTAAGCATAACACATATAAATAGTTCAAACATCTTAAACTTCAATTTGTTCCAGTCCATACGTGAGTTTCTGTACTTCAGCTTTTTAAGCAAACCTGAACTCATCAGTGGACAGGTCTGCCAGCTTCACTGGGTGACTTCAGAGGAGGTCCAAACCAAAAACAAAAGCTTTACTAAATGAACAAAAGTATTGGGTCATTTCCACATTTCATGAAGTCCCATTTTAAATCTATGGATTTAGACCCTGCTCTGTAACTTTACATGGTCTACCAGTTCATGGCTGAGCTTCTGAATGGTTTCACTTTGCAATAAAATCACACAGTTGATCATGGTCTATGTGAGAGGGAAGAACTCTCACAAATTGAATTGCTTTAACAGTGGCATCCTATTACAGTATTCAACTTCAGGAAGCTGTGTCCTCGTAGTGTAGTGGTTTACACATTCACCTGACAAGCAAAAGGTCCCTGTTTCAATTCCAGGTGGGGACACAAGCCTCTTTCACTATGGAGGGTTGCATCAGCAAGAGCATCTGGCATAAAACGACTGCCAAATTACTGTGGCGACCCCTTAGGGAGAATACAAGGGAGCAGCTGAAGGTACACTATTCAAATTCAGTGAGCTCTTTAGAACAGTAACCCATTCTATTAAAATGCTTGAAAAGCAGACTGCATGGCTAGGTGTGTGATTTTACATCTGTGGTAATGGGACTGGATAACACACCTCAGTTCAAAGACTGAGAGGTGTGGCCCAATGCTTTTGTCCATATAGTGTATTTTCATTGGCTAAACGAGAAAAAACTTCTTAAACTTTTGACTGTGATGACATAAAGCTGACCTAGCAAGAGGTTCATCTAAAAAAGTATTTCAGATGAATACATCACATGTTACAGTGTCCGAATTCCCACCCTTTATCCTTAATTTCTGGTCAGATGAAGGACAAGGGTTGTGATTATGTATCAGACCATAGGAGGTCAGTGTATTAAGTGTTTACCAGGCTATATTAAGATGGAAAAATCATTTCACAAATTTGCTCTCTTGGAAAATCAGATATAGATAAGGTGCTGTTCTTGAGACTGCTGTTCAAACATTAACAGTGGGTAAATATATCCACCACCTAAAGTTGTAAGCATTCATTCCAAAGGGTTGAAAAAGAGAAGCAGATGTGCTGACTAAAAGCCACAGGTTGTTTATATTGCTGTTCTCTCCTCATGCACAGGCTTGTCTGTGCGGCAGAGAGGAAATGCTGTGGGATGAGCAAAGACATGCCATTGGCTGGCCATATAATCTCTTACTTCATGGTCTTTCAGCACCTTTATTAGATCCCTGAACAAAGATTGCAAAGTTTGGTGTTTCCAGCAATCGCAGGTACTGAATTCCCAGGAAACAAGCTTGACTTCACTTCACATCAAACTTCCAAGTATATCACCATCATCCATTTAAAAGCAAGATTACATCAGAATCATTTCATAGAAAATCAGTTACTGCCTCCCACCTGACCCCTTAATTTTTTTTGCACATTAACTTCTGCAAATTCAATGAAGCCAGCCAACATTTTACCCCCATACCACGGGTGTTTTCAAAGTTGCAGGCCTTTTAAGTACATGTGGGTGGCTTTTTAAGTTGTATTAGTTTTTTCCTGCATTTTCAGACATGCATAACTTCTGAAGTACAAGAACTGGCCACATGGCATTTTCAGGGTTGAAAAACACATTTAGGCTCTCTTAAAAGTGGCAATCAAATTAATTTTACCATAACTGCAAGTGTCACAGAGTAAAACTGGGTTTTTTACAGAATCAATATTGTGAAATACATTGAAAACAATTATATGAGAAAAGAATTTTGACATAAAAGGAATAGAATCTAGAATACGAGCCTGACGTCAAGGTCAAAAAGTTGACCTTTAATATGCTCTAACCTGTACAAAAATTTATTTTGACAATTCAAAGGTGAGCAAGAAGGCACTTTTTAAAAGTTTTCTCGGATTAATTAACAACGGGGCACCAGAGCCTGCTTCTGTAATTCTACCTAATAGGTCATTAATTTTGTGCAGTTTCGGTACTGAAACTATGATACTGATGCTCATTGTCGGTCACAGAAAACCAAAACATCAATGAAATAGTAGCTTATCTGGCTCAAGATCCATCACAATTCACAGGTTATTGTAAGGTGTGAAGCACAGAAAGAAAGTGAAACATTTTTATGTCATTGGTTGGCTGTTTTGCACGAAGTAATGAGACTTAAAATCCACTGAGAAGTCAAAGAGGCTTGCAAACACTAATCGCCAGGACAATGGCCCCAACTTAGTTTAAATCATTATTATGCCATAAATAAACCTAATGACAACATCTATAAATATTCATAAATGTAAAAATGGCAAGGCTCTGTGACAGACTGGCAACCTGTCCAGAGGGTACCCTGTCTCTTGCCCTATGATAACTGGGATAGGCTCCAGCACCCCCCGCGACCTGAATTGGAGAAGCAAAAGAAGATGAATGAATGAATGAATGAATGAATGAATGAATGAATGAAAAGATGGCAAAGGGGCACTCATTTTATGAACATTACAAGTCAGATCAATAGTTTTAGGAGTACTGATCCTGAATTTTGTGAAAATGGAAAATTGCCTGCTTGATCTTGACTTTGAGGACTGTTTGGGTGGAGACTTGTTAGACGATTACTTTGTCAAGGTTTGATTAGATTCTGGCCAATACTGTAGGAGGAGTAGCGATTGTTGTGAACTGTGGACGGACAGACGCAGGTAACCTCGGCATGGCATGAGTTCATCGGTCATACGTTCATTTGATGAGCTAAATCTTCCCATGGCTTCGCTGAATATGATGAAGACCAGGTGACATTTCCGACCTCTTGGACTTTAAATAACCTCAAAATGTCACACTACATAATGACAAAAAAAAAACAAACCGAAACATTTTCAAGCATTAAAAAGTACTTTTTAAAGGTCACTAATTCAAAGCTTTCATTCAGCTGTGACACTAAGCAGTAAAGACAGCGAGAGCTTTATTACAGGCTCATATGACAACAGTCACAAAACAGTTAGTGTGAGTCAGTCTAGACGTCTTTACAGATCTTTGCCCTTTACTCTGAACATGTGAACCAGCAGCCTGAGGAACACACCCTTTAAAATGTACTAGATGTCATAAATATTTTATTCACACTTCTTATCGAGAGTTATTAAGAACGGTAAGAAGGAATGTGCATTACTGTGATGTTCACAGTAAACTCATCAAAAAGCTTGTGTTAACTTCTGGCTGCTCTGTTGTTGATTCAGTTGCTTTTTACCAGCAATCCCAATAAAATGGTCTGCAGTGTTTTCTTTAAGCAATAAGCCTACACTAATTAAACATTTTAATCAATGCTTTTGGGAGTTTTGTGTGATTTATGTTGAATTGATGACAAGTTTGCACTTTTTAACCTTTAGTACTTGGAAATTTACGTCCATGAATATGAACAAATTGCATTTCATGATCATTTCACACTTTGCTATAAGACTGGGGTGTACGTTTTTCCATTGATATCATGTGTCTTTGTGGATTTAGACAAAATATGTGATAGGGTGCCAAGAGAGGAACTACGCTATTATATAGAAGAATGTGAGGAGGGTGCAGGACACATACAAGGACAGCGAGATAGTCATGAGGTGTATGGTAGGAGTGACAGATGGGATCGACGTTGAGGTCTTTCTTGTTTGCAGTGGTGATAGACAGATGAATCTCCATGGATTATGATGTTCGCAGATGACATTTTGATCTGTAGTGAGAGCAAGAAGATGGTAGAAGAAGGGCTGGACAGCTGAAGTTATGCACTGGAGAGAAAATAAATAAAAGTCAGAAGAAGCAATAAAGAATATATGTGTGCAAATAAGAGTGAGGCAACTGGGATGGTGAAGATTCAAGAGGTGCCTGGGGTCATTCATCTAAAATAAGGGACACTAGCACAAGAGAGTGCAGGCAGGGTGGACGGGATGGAGACGAGAGTCAGGGGTGCTTTGTGACAGAAAGACAACAACAAGATTCAGGGAGCAAAGTCTGTTTTGTAAAAATGGTATTGTTATCTGCTTTTTACATTAAAATGAGACAAAGAAGCTCTGCAGGTTTTCAGTCTGACTTCTTCACTGTCAAAAACATAGAAGTCAAGAGCACCTAAATTCCTAAGCTGGAAATGATGACCATCTTGGAAAATTCAAGTGGCTAATGGTATGCTTCTATTTTTAATAGCTCCGGAAACACAAATTTAAAACTAGCACTTTTGAGAGCTTGTTGCCATCATCTGCTGCACGAAGACTAAGGATTGCTCTTCCGGTTTTCACTGATACATAATCTCTTGTGCACTCTGTTTTGAGTGAGACACACATGTAAACATGGCTTCATGCTGACGAACAGACTAAACACACAGACTCAGACAAAAGTCACGTTCCTGTATGGATTGTCAGTAAGTGTGCAAACAAACCACAGTTTCAGATCAGTTAACCCTGAAAAATGTTGTCTTGTAGGTCAAGGCGAGGTCAGCTTGTTTTGATCTGTACTTTTTTGTTCTACAAATGAAAGTCTTTGGTGTTTACCATGAACACAATGCTCCTGATCAGGTAAACGTGGTAATGCTGGTGTTAAAGAAGAATTTTTCACAACATAAAACAAAGACCCCTGTACCAAACATAGTCATGTAAAAAGAAAAAAAAACCGCGTCTTTTCATTTCTAAGGTTTTATGTGTGAATACATTATAAAAGATGATCTTGTCCTTAGCAGCTCTTAAAAATACAACCTCAGATGAATAACAATACATAACATATTATACTGTGTCATTATTTTAAACATGAACTAAGTCAAAATGTAGAAGCAGTGTGAAAAATTAATGACATCCTTACAGCATGAAAGATAAAAAACAAGTCTGGAACATGTCCTGAGACCTAAGTGGAGATCTGTAGCCTTAATGCACAGTGTCATGTACGGTGAAAACTGAATGCAGCATATAAACACAAGCACCTTATACCAACTGTCATGCATGGCGGTGGAGGGGTGATGATTTGGGCTTGTTTTGCAGCCAGAGGACCTGGGCACTTTGCAGTCATTGAGTCGACCAAAGTACTGTAGAGTGAAATGTGAGGCCATCTGTCCCACAGCTATAGCATGGCTCAAACTGGGTCATGCAACAGGACAACGATCCCAAGCACAGTAGCAAATCTACAACAGAATGACTGAAAAAGGAACAAATGAAGGTGTTGCAATGGCCCAGTCAAAGTTCAGACCCCAATCTGATTGAAATGTTGTGGTGGGACCTTAAGAGAGCTGTGCATAAGCAAATGCCCGCAAACCTCAATCAACTGAAGCAACGCTGCAAAGGAGACTGGGCCAAAATTCCTCCACAATGATATAAGAGACTGATAAAGTCATACAGAAAATGATTACCTCAAGTTATTGCTGCTAAAGGTGTTCTACAAGCTGCCAACTCATGGTGCGTGCTTAGTTTTCACACAGAACTTCTCCAGTGTGACCTAATTTTTGTTAAATAACTAAGTGTCATACTGTATGTCACGTGTTGTTGTTCATCTGAGGTTGTATCTGCCTAATTTTGAGACCTGATAAGGACCATTATCTCCTGACAAGTAACACCTTAGAAATGAAAGAGTGTGTACTTCATCATGACTATATGTTTTTCTTTGTTTAAATTCAGCCACATAGTTTGCAGAAAACAGCTCTTTTCAGCCATGACAGTGATGTGATGTGGATGATGATGTCCCTCCCTATCTGTCCACCACATTACCATGAACTTTAACACAGATCTTCAACTTTATGATTCTATAACGTTTCTCCCAGTGGCATCATTAGATTACAACTTTAAATGGCTTATTAAAGGGCTAGATTGTGTCAGATCAGTTTACTGGTGTCACAGTGAAGATATTTCCCCTGTGGTGATTTTGGGTGGCGATAAGAGGCAGAGGATGGATGGATGGACAAATTAAATAATAGAATATCATGAAAACTGGAGTGCAGACTTTTTGAATGGTCTATTAATATGATTAACTACATAGCGAGCCATATTAGTTGTCAGATTATTGAATTTAAAATGCTCCAAATGGCACCAATGACAAAAAAAAAGTGGTTAAGAGGTCAGTTCAGTGACTCCACTTAGCTGAGGTGAAGCCTAGGTGGCAGCCCAGTTGGTCTTTAATAGCAGCCTCACACCTAATAATAAGAACTTTAAGCTTTAATAGTGTTTAAATTGGTAAACTATTAAAAAACTCTACACCCTTATGGTTGTTTATGAAGGGAAAAATTAGCTGAAGAGACCAAAGTTGGGTTTTTTTTGTATCCAGCTGCAAACATGTTTATTTTTACTGTAAAGTTGGGCAATTCAACATGACAGTCCATGTAGATGTACTTGCTTTTGGGGCCAGCCTTAAGTGGCCATTAGAGGAACTGCAGTTTTTGGTGCTTCTATGATTTCCATTTGTTGGAGGTTGCAGCTGGATTTTTTTTAAAAGTACCTTCAGCTGCTCCCTTGTATTCTCCCCAAGGGGTCGCCACAGTGGATTAAACTGCATTAGTAATTTGGCAGAGGTTTTACTGCAGATGCCCTTCCTGACACAACCCTCCATGGTGAGAGGGGCTCGTGACCCCACCCAGAACCTAATCAGGGAACTTTCGCTTGTAAGGCGAATGTGTAGACCACTACACTGGATGCTGCTGTGTTTTTGAGGGACTTTATCTTTTCTCTGTTTTGTATTGTCTCCTTTTTCTGTAAATAGAAATCCACCTTTGAAAGATTCAAACAACTGGCCTTCTTACCTGCTTGGTGAACACCGTTTGTCACAGTTAATAGTAAAACACAATTGGCAAATCAAATTAAATTCCACTGAATGTGCTCCAGATCTGAAATACTGTAAAGGCTTCCTTGAGGTAAACTGCATGTTTCCTGTTGAAGTGAACAACTGGAAGTGGACATGCATGCAGTGCAGAGCATTGGCCTCAGTGTGTATACATACAGACAGGTTTAACCATGTGCTGTTAATGAGTACTTTAGGTGCACTTAACTCTTGTGTTTTGGACGGGTTACTGCGGCCTCGGATCATTATCTGTTGGCTCTGCTCAGACAGTTTGAGTGTGACCTTGCTGCTTGGGTCTCTGTTTGTTAGGCAGGCAAAAAAGTCCTTTTTACTGGCAAACATCCTGCTGTCACATGTTCACTTTCGCACGTTTTGTGTATCCCAAGTGTACTGACGTAAGGGTAATGGCAAAAACACAGATGAGTAGAGGGCTGGTGACCCCCAGCACCAAAACCCACAGTCCAAAAACTCAGCCCCCAACAAGGGGAAAAGGAAGAAGATGGGAAATATTTACTAAACTGAAGAGATTTATCAGTAAACAGAACAGAAGATTTTTTAAACAGGTTTAAATAAAAACATCTCATCTCAAAGAAGCTACAGATATATTAAAACTAGTGCCTTAAAGCAAGAAATTATTTATTCTTTGCAACCCTTGTGTCCCTACCTGGAATCAAACCAGGGACCTTTCGCTTGTAAGGCGAAACCACTACACTACAGCAACACTTCAGAGCTTAATTGCCAATGGCATTATAATCTTAAATAGCCTTGACCTTGCATTATTTTTAATTATTTCTTGATAGCTCTTTATTTTCTACAGTAAGCAAAACACCATCCCAACAACACAGCAGCCTCTACAGTTCCTCTCATTGCCACTTAAGCCAAAAGCGAGTAAATCCTGATAGTCTCCCTTGTTAAAATGCCTGACTTTACTGCAGACATAGAAATATTTACAGCCTGTTTAAAAACAAAATAAAATAAAAAAACAGTTTTGGTCTCTATAGCTAATTCTCCCTCATAACAACTGTACAGGGTGTGATTTTTTTCACAAGTCACCTGTTTGAATTATATGAAATCTTAAAGTTTGCACTGAAAGAGGCGTGGCCTATTTGTCTGACAGGTGGCTATCGCTGTCTGCAAAGCTTCACCTATTTGTGGTAGGGCTGGATGAATAATCTGATTTTAATCTCAGTTATGATTTTGGTTCTAGAAGATTAAGAAAACCATAGATGGGATAAAATGATTACTTTTTCTTTGATTTAGTTTTTTCTTATTATAAATCACCCCTTGTCTTTACAGCAGTCTCCAGCTCACTCACTGTTCAGCTTAAGCCAAGATGATAGAAGAGGGATGTTTAGGGTAAAAGATCTGAAAAGTAAAAATTGAAAAATGTCTGTTTGTTTACCTGTGGAAAGAACAATAATGGTCACCATCATTTGACTTTGTGTCCTGATTGCCGAAGGTTTCAGGCACTGTCTGGTTTCAGTGGCATGCAGCTGAAGCACTGGAGGCATGTGAGCGAGCTAATACCTGGACTTCGTTTGCACCCTCCATGCAGGGACTGTCGCATGAAAAACCATCATTTTCCAGTAAATATGTAATGTTAATAAGATTAATCTTTATTTAACTGACAGAAGTACAAAGAAAAGATTTCCAATAATTTTACAGACCTACGTAAATCTACTTTTGTAGAGATACAAAAAAATTAAAAAAAATCAGAATTTGAAGGCAGTTACGCACTCAACAAAAGTTGGGACAGAAAATGTTTACCATTGTGTTCCATCACCTTTCCTTTTAATGACGCTTTTTAATTGGTTTTGGAACTATAGATAGTAGCTGCTGTAGTTTTGCAATTTCAAATTTTGTCAGTTCTTGGTGCTTTGACACTGCTCAACAGTCTGTGGTCCATTGTCTGATTCTCCTCTTCATGACACACCACACATTTTCAGCAGGAGATGAACTGGCAGCAGGCTGGTCAAGCACACACCCCCTGTGTCTATGAAGCCATGCTGTTGTAGCCCATGCAGAATGTGGTCTGGCATTGTCCTTCTGAGATAAACATCCTAAGAAGAGATGTCGCCTTATGTCGCCATCAAGCATTATGTAAGGACCAGTCCATATATATATGGCTTCCTCATTGCATAATACAGTTTTAAGTTGCATTTCTGGATGCAGGAACTGATTGTGCTAAGTGACAATGGTTTTCTAAAGTGCCACTAAATGCAGGTGGTTATATTTGTCACAATAGCAATAAGGCTGTGGGAAGTAGGTGTGTTAGAGGTGCTGCAGCACCCCCTGGGACAAAAGGCAGACATGCAAAAAGTAGATAAATAAATGTGTTAAAATTCTTTAACAATATTCCTATTCTTATTTATCTAAGAAATTGGTGATTTAGAAACTTGTGATAAGTAAGTAACAATACCTAATTAGGACTTTTTCTTTAAATAACACCATACATCCTGGTCAAATGACATTACATAGCCTAGTCACCAGTACTCAGAAATAGGGGGTCACTCAGAAAGTCATTAGCCAATAGTTTTCACAGCTGTCACAAACATAGTTGTGCAAAAACAGTGTTAAAAGAGAACAAAAGAAGACCCACTCCATCTTCTTCTTCATAGAGGCTGTTGGAAGTGTCCCTATGGTTACAATATTACGAGCCATCCCAGTGATCCTTCTCCAACTTGTGGCCATTAAAAACATGGTTAGGCTCCATCATGAAGCAAAAGAAACTTGCACATCTGTCCCTAATGAATTTCCTCACACACATTTTGAACATTTTGGACATCAGTGCCTCGACTGAGAAAATTTATCACCTAAACCTCTGAGAACTGAGTCACAGTTGGAGTATTATAAGTGGAGCAGATTAAGGTAAAGTTTTGACTCATTATAAGCTGCCACTGAGCAATTTAACACTATCATTAAGCAGTACTTTCACATAAATACCTTTGCTGCAAAGGGGTATTTGACAATACTGTATGCTGTGCAAATTGTTCTTAGGGGCTGGTAAAATATTTTCAACTGTGTGTAAACACATTTGTATATTCTGGAATGCTTTCTCCAACCAGCTGAAAGACTGGGAGTTTTTTTTTCTTAAGTCACGATGAATTTGCATTCCTGACATGTGCAGCTGTCATGCCTGTGCTGTTTTTGCTCAGCTCCACTAACTGACTTGGTTTTGCCCATTCTTGTGAGCCGTCTGCAACAGGTTCTGGTAGCTCCAAAACATTCATTTTCTTCCGCTTATCCAATTCGGGGCTGTGGTGGATGCAGGAGCCTATCCCAGCTGTCACAGGGCCAGGCTTCCAGTCTGTTGCAGAGCCAACACAGAGAGACAAGTAACCATTCACACCAGTTAACCTAACTCTTTTGCAAGTTTCTGGACTGTGGGAGGAAGCCGGAGCACCCAGAGAGAGCCCACGCAAGCACAGGGGACATGCAAACTCCACAGAGAAGGACCTAAGCTAGCTGACTGTTGGATTTGAACCCAAAACCTCTTGCTGTGAGGTGACAGTGCTAACCACCATGCCACCTAGCTCGAAGGACATTATATTAAAATATGATGATACAAATAGAAGGATATTAAAAACTTTAAATCCAAGTTGTTGTGTGTACGACGTGTACTTTATAGCCTATCATCACCATGACACACACGTGCAAGCACGCATGCTTCGGCGCACTCAAATTCAACGCACTTCTCCCAGCTCTGGTAACATGACAGTTTCTCAGACAGTGTAACCTGGGGGCTCAGATGTCTCTGAATTCTCTGAGTATTTTCACAACATTATGCAATGTAGATGCTGAAATACTAAAATACTGAAATTCTCTGCAATCTTGCATTGAGAAATCATTCATTTGAACTGACCAACAATTCTCCCATGTTTTTGACACAAGAGGGTGAGCCATGACCTACCCTTGCCTGCGAAGGCTGAGCCTTTGACGGATGCTACTTTTGTACCAAATCATGATACCTCACCTGCTACCAATTAGTCTGCTTAATGTGGACTTTTCCTAAAGCCGTCACCCATCAAATTCCAAATTTCTGTATATTTACAAAACACAATTAAGCCTGTAAAACTACGGAAAATCTTTTCTTTGTACTTTTGACAGTTAAAGGAAGGCTCGCATGAATTAATGTATCACAGATGTATGTTTGTGTTGCATTTTGGGAAATCTCAACTTTTCTGGAAAAGGGATTTGTAAGATAAACATAATTGTACTTGTTCTTTTCCTGTTCTTAACATAATTAAATACAAAAACACTTGATATAAGTCAAGTAGACTAACTTAAAACCTGTCTGTCAATAAACAAAATAGGCACATGTTGTTCTTATTTAAGACATTTCCTTGCTTAGTTTTGCTTTTTACTAAACACATGTGGGCAGACACACATCCATTTATTCAGTGACTCAGCACACAGACTCACATGTTCTCCCTGCATTACAGTATCTACACATTTATCTAAGTTTCATAAGCGTAAGTGGCACGACAGATGATAAAATATGTGGGGATATTAAGATAAGAGTTCATTTCCCGACTCTGTTCAGCTCATGAGAAGCCATCCACTCAGGTGTTTTTTTTTTGTTTGTTTTTTGTGCTGCAATTTTTGGCAGCTGCTGTTGTTGTCTAACTGTCCTCTCACCTGATTACAGTAATTGCTGGGATTTGTGTGAAGTGGAGTTGGTGCCTTGTAAGGGAAAGCAAATAAGAAGGCCGGTCGATCATTCTGGCTCAGAAATGCACACAAACAGAGGTTAGGAGTTGAGTCATATGTGGGGGTGGGGTGGGGGGGGTTAAAGGAGGGTAACTATGTCACAAAAAAATGAGACCTGGAAGAGGTGGAGGAGGTAAGCGAAAATAATGCACTTTAGAGGCCGAATGTGCATTTTGTCCTCTCATTGGCTCAGAACACCAAGCTAAGGTCCAATGAGTGGGATGGAGAGGGACACGCATAAGACAAACATATCAGTTGACTAATACGAGAGCCAAATGTGAAACCTCGAATAAAAAGAGAGCAAAGATAAATCCCTCTCTGTTACAGTAAATTACACTGCTATTTGGACTGGGCTACAATAAGTGTCCCAGTAAGGTTTCTCAGAGTTTATCTTTTATCACTCACAGGGTCAGAGTTATCACTGCAGCGTTAGTCCTTTACAGCCGTAATAATTTGAATTGCAGTCTCAGTTTAGCTTTATTACCCACAGTTATCTGGATCGAGCTGTTTTTCTTTTACTAGCGGGATTGGCGAAAATGTGCTGCTGGTCAATGATTCATAACCACAGAAATGTTGTGATGAAACTGGAGGCTCCTGATGAGGAGTTAATCTGAGGACAAAATGTTTGAATTCTGGCTGTAGCAGATTGGAGCTGCATGTAAAACACAGACTTTTAATTGTTGATGTATTTAGACTTTAAGAAGAGAGCTGCGATGTTACTGTCACCTGTACCAGAGCTGCTGTGTGAGCTTTCATAGCCTGTATATAAAAGATGGACGCTTTTCGCTTCCTCCAAGGTGGTTTTCTGGGGACAGAGTTGACACCATTTGGATGAGAGGGTGGAATTTTCAGCTAATGGTAGCTGGCTTAGTGAGCAAGTTGCATCTTTAGACTGTCGGATGCGTCACACAGACACATGTACCTGCTAATTCAGTAACATCTATGTAAAATACCAACATTTCCCTCACTAAAACTGAAGCAAAAGCTTTCTGAACAGTCTGTTAGCACATAAACCACACAGCAGTTTTGAGGTAATTGTATTAAATATGCTCTAAAAGGCACAGACAGCACAACAGCAGTTTAGTTGAGACATTGGGTTCAGCGACTCAGTTAGTTGAGGTGAAGCCTAGGACAGCAAGCAGCTACCTGTCAGTCAGATGCCATTCCGCTAATAACACAAACTTCAAGCTTTAAAAACCATTTTAAAAAGTGAGTTATATTGAAATCTCCCCTAAATACAGTGGCCAAAACTGTTTTTAGTACAGGGTTTTAATACTGTAAAGTTTGACATTTTAACATGGGAGTGTATGGGGATTGACTCAATTTTGAAGCCAGCCTCAAGTGGCCATTATAGGAACTGTAGGTTTTAGTATTTCAGCCCTGATGTTACAGCTCGATGTCACAATAAAGGCACTTATGCCTACATTCAATCTTTTCTGGTTAGCTTAGGTTTAAAGACCAAAACTTCTCTGTTAAATTCAGGAAAAGATAATGATTTGGGTGAAATTACAGGTTTTTTTTGCAATAATCTTGTCATGTTTCAAAGTTCAATTTTCTATTTGCCAAGGTGGCGAAACCAGCCCTGAAACGCAACCCAAATGCATAGCCATCTCACAGTTTGACAGACTTCACTGCTGTTAGAGTAGGTTGGTGTTGTAAAAGATGGACGTAGCGTCCTGGTCTGAAAAGTGACACCAGTGCGGAAGTGCCTTAAACTTGCAGATGGCTGCCCCTCTCTGAGCCTGGTTCTGTGTAAAATATGAATAAGAACACACTGAGATGATATGAGAAAATCATGAACGAGAAAATCATGAAAGAGAGACATTTTACTGTTTCATGAAAAATACTATCTTATCTTGAATTTGATGGCAGCAGCATGTTTCAAAAATGATGGGACAAAGGAAACAAAAGGCTGGAAAAGTAAGTGGTACTAAAAAGAAACAGCAGGAAGAACATTATGCAACTAATTATATGAATTGGCAACAGCCCTGTCGTATGATTGGGTATAAAAAGAGCACCATAGAGAAGCAGAGTCTCTCAGAAGTAAAGATGGGCAGAGGTTCAGCAATCTGTGAGAAACTGTGGAACTGTGAACTGTGAACAGAATAATTAAAGCTCTATTACGCAAAGAAGCAGCCATATATCCAGAAAACGGTGTGCGCTTCATAAATAATTGACAAACTTTTTGGGGAAAACCTGGTCTTATTAGGAGAGACAGCATCCATCCCACACTGGACGGAGCAGCTCTCATTTGTAGAAATCTGGACGATTTTATTAAACCCCCAAGAACATGACTGTCCAGAGTTGGGACCAGGAAACAGAGTTGCAGTCTTACACACCTCTCTGCAGTCTCTCTCCTCCTGTCACCTCCCAAAACCCCATCCCTATAGAGGCTGTGTCTGCTCCCAGACCACCTAAAAGAAATCCACCAAAACTCAGTAAAAAACGAGTTGATCGTAAAAATTACCAAAGAAAGAATAATGTAACCATTCCATCTGCACCAAAGAGTAAAACAAT
>VUQH01074976.1:0-18893 GCA_015106775.1 Etroplus canarensis
CTTAACACAATCTGCCGTACCATGTGCAGATGCCAACTAAAGCTCTAACATGCAAAAAGGAAGCCATATTTGAATATGATCTAGAAGAGCAGTCATGTCCTGAGCGCAAAGACTCATTTGAAATGGACTGTTTCAAAGTGGGAAAGTGTTCTTTGGTCAGACAAGTCCAAATTTGACATTCTTAATGGTAATCACGGATGGCACGTGCTCCGGGCTAAATAGGAGGGAGACCTTCCAGCGTGTTATCAGCGTTTAGTTCAAAAGTCAGCATCTCTGATAGTGTGGGGTGCATAAGTTCATATGGTATGCGCAGCTTGCATGTTTTGGAAAAAACTATGAATGCCAAAAGGTATACAAAGGGTTTAGAGCAATATATGCTCCCCTCCGTACGACGTCTATTTCAGGGAAGGCCTTGTATATTTCAGCAGGATAATGCAAAACCACTTAGTGCAGTTATTACAACAGCATGGCTTCGTCGGAGAAGAGTCCGGGTGCTGAATTGGTCTGCCTGCAGTCCAGATCTTTCACCTAGAGAGAACATTTGGTGCATCATTAAACGAAAAATACGTCAAGGATGACCACGAACTCTTCAGCAGCTGGAAACCTATATCAGGCAAGAATGGGACTGAATTCCAATGCCAAAACTCCAGAAATTCATAACCTCGATGCCCAGACGTCTTCAAACTGTTTTGAAAAGAGGAGATGCTACACCATGGTAAACATGCCCCTGTCCTAAATATTTTGACACCTGTAGCAAGCATCAAATTTGAAATGAGCTCATTTTGTGCATAAAATTGTAATATTTCTCAGTTTAAACATTTGTTATGTTATTGATGTTCTGTTGTGAATAAAATGTTGGCTCATGTGAGTTCGGGTTCGGAGTTCGGAATTCGGGTTGTAGGTGTAGGTGTGTGTGTGTGTGTGTGTTTATACCTTGTTGAGGAGACGCATGAAGTTTTTTACAGAACTGATTTTTTTCAAAGCTTCCTTAAGATCACTGGCTTCGCATGGTGAGATGTTCTTGATGTAGATTATTGCTGATCCAGATCCGTCTTCACTCACCTGCTTCCAGAAAAGCAGGTGAACATTTAAAAAAAAACACATGAATTTTATTTGACATTCCCTATAGATTTAGCATCACTAATGACAGTCTCCAGTTTACTAAATACTAGTAATTTCCCTCCGGGGATTAATAAAGTATTCTGATTCTATATGGACGGACAAAAGTATTGGGTAACCTACACATTAAACCTACAGGAGATTTAAGTACATCCAATTCGAAAGCCACTGGCATTTAGTTGCCTCCCCCAACCCCCCACAGCTATAACAGCTTCCACTCTCCAGGAAGGCTTTTTACAAGACTTTGAAGTTTGTCTTTGGGAAGTTTTGCCCATTCGTCCAGAAGGGCATGTGTAAGGTCAGACCATGATGTTGGATGAGAGGACCTGGCTCGCAATCTCCATACTACTTCATCTCAAAGGTAAGTATTTAATGGGGTCGAGATCAGGACTCTGTATGGGCCAGTTAAGTTCTTCCATGACAAAGTCATCCAACCATGCCTTTATGGACCTTGCTTTGTGCACTGGAGCAGAGTCATGCTGGAACAGAACAGGGCCTAGAATTGTCCAAATTGTCTTGGTAAGCTTAAGCTTTAAGAGCTCATTTTACTGGAATTAAAGGTCCCAGGCCAACCCCAGAAATACAATCACAAAATGATCTCTTTTCCATCAAACTCTACAGTTGGCACAATACAGTCAGGCAAGTAACATTCTCCTGACATCCGCCAAACCCAGTCTAATTCATCAGATTTCCAGATAGAGAAGCCTGAATTGCCACTCCACGGAACATCCTCCAGAGTTAATGCAATATAAGGTTTGAAACTGTGGAGAAAAATGTTGCTGGTGGGTGATACAGTATGGATCTCTAGCTGCTCTCCTGTGACAGAACAAACAGAAAAACAAACTAGGTGACCTTCTCTATGTGGCACTTTCTATGCACTTGCCAACCTATAGCTTATCTTTTGAGTACCTGTGTTTGGGGATCAACCAGAGATCTTTGAATTGTGATGTTATCTGCAATGCCTGGTTAAACAGTAATACCTACCTCACGTGTACAATCATCAGTGTGGGATTTATATGCAAATAGGAAAATCACTGGAAGATTAACAATCACTCTAAATAATTGTCTAATCACTGTTACCTATATGAGCTGCCACATGTAATCTCATGTTACACATATAAGCTACCATGTGTAATCTTGAAGTGAAATATAAAGTTTTAAAAAACAGAAGATAAATGAGCTTGGAAATAATTGTAATTGTAATAACGTGGTGACCCCTTGGGGAGAATACAAGGGATTAGTCAAAGGTACATTTATACTGGAGTCAGATTTGGAGGTTGAAAATTAACATAGAGACAGGAGGGAGACTTGTGACCCTCCCAGCTATAGTATAAATATGAGGGGCATCTTCAGCTACTAACCCCACACTTCTTCTGCCTGTGATCTTCCAGAAGACAGAAATCACCTTTCTGTACTTTGCCTACTATGCTGCCACTAACAAACCTGCTGCCAAGAATTAGAGTGTCTCCAGTGCCATTTTTCCAGAAGTTTAGAATTACTGAAGCCAGTACTAGCAAAAGTTGACCTTCTGCATTACAAGAGGCCAGAAAGGACCTCTGGGCTATTCTTGTCATTTTTCCAAAACGCTGCAGTTATAGAGTCAGCAGAACTATGGTAATTTTCACATACTATGAGCCTCAGCACTCACGACCCCGCTCTGTAAAGTTACATGGTCTGCCACTCCATGGTTCAGTTGCTATAGTTCCTACACACTTCCACTTTGCAATAATACCACTTATAGTTGATTGCAGAATATCTAAGAGTCAAGAAAAAAATTATCAACTGACTTGTTGCAACAGTGGTTTCCTATTACAGTACCAGTGATTCTTTCATAAATGATTGTAAAGGCGTGGCTGCATGGCTAGGTGTATGACTTTATATACCTGTTGTAATGAGATTGAATAAAACACCTGAATTCAGTGATTACAAGATGTAGTCCAATACGTTTGTCTATATAGTGGATACATAAACAAATGGCGATATACCTGTGGTTAAGTACTGGAAGGCACCGAGCATGCCTGTGTCCTGATCTTTGTGCAAATGTGAAAAAACTAAAATAAAAGACGCATCTTTGTATGCATTTTGTAATGGGATTCTCTCCCTTAACCACCAAGTTCAGTTCTATTCTATTCCATTAGAATAGCAGTATTATTACTGAGGACCAGAAATAGTGGGGTTTAGCTTTAAACATTTCTAATGAAGGCTCTGAAGAGCTACATGAAGGCTGAGGTATTCTTCACCAGTTCAAGCCATCCACCCATTGTAATTAAAAAAGAAGTCATACTTTTTAATATGTTAAATATGTGGATTTTGCAGCAAGTTGCATGCCACGATCCTTAACAACCTGTTTGTGTGATTTATTTAAATACACTCTGAAAGGAAATCTAAAAATACATATGTAATAAGACCAGCCACAAAAATACCTGTCCATGCTTTTCAGTTGCAGAACTGACAGTGTGCCTCCTGACTTGTGCAGACTGTTAGTGTTATCAAATTGGTATGAGATTGAAATGTGAATTTTATAGCTTGGACCATCCAGTTTGTCTTTATTGGCTTGCTTGCATAAAATACATTTAGTGACGACTGAATTTTAGCCAGATTACAAGTTTAAATATCCTTTTTCCTTACTTGGATAAAAAAGTGGCAGTGTGTTGCCCCTGACTATACCTGTGCATATAAAACAAGAGATGAGATTTTTAATCTCAATACCACATGTAAAAAAAAAAGGGATACTTGGATTAAATCAATTTTTTTAAAAAATAGTTCAGGTTTTCATTAGAAAGTAAAAGATAAATATTGTATTTATTACTTACGTAGTTCATCTTTTTCATCACAGATTTATAAAACCCAAGCTGAAAGAAAAAAAATAAGAGGAGGCAATGTTAAAGTTGTTAAGCTTAACGCCTCGAAAATACCGCTTCATCTTGTTTCCATCAACATCAGCTAATTACTGATATCAATATATTATAATCAGAATACAAAATAATTAAGTTCTGAATAAAAAATATATAAAATTTATTGAAATTGTATTGTATTGAAACTGTTTTGTTTATGTAAAATTCTGCCTCTGTTATTTGAATGTCTTGGTTTTATGGTAACTTGTGCAAAATTCAGTGGTAATTGAATAATCTAAAAGCTTAACAATGGATGGTTTTATTGCATGTCATCAATCTATAACAATAAAAATCAGATTTTTGCTTTAACATACAGTCCTGAAAAAGAAAGTTCTGACAGGTTAGGACTGTGTAATCCTGTGAAAAATCATCATGTAGAACCACCTTTAGCAGCTATAACTTAAAGTAATTACTTTCTGTATGACTTATCAGTCTCTCACATTGTTAGGGAGGAATTTTGACCCACTCCTCTTTAAAATGTTGCTTCAGTTCCTCGAGGTTTGCAGTGCTTACCGGATTCATTGGAAATGCATGGTTTAGAGGCCTTAAACAAAGTGCACAGCAATTCAGAACAATGCTGTGGCTGATTGATGCTCTGATGAGGTTTTGTGCATCCTGCACACTCGGCATGAGGACAAAAGCCTGAAAGGAAAAATCAGAAAACACATTTATGACTATTTTAATCAGCTGTAAGCTCAGGTAAAGGAACAAAGTGGACCTATAAACATGGGATTTATAATCCAACCTGATGCAAATTTAGAGCTTGATGCCTACCATGCGCTTCTGGGGAATAACGTAGATGTTTTCATCCACATATTCAAATCCAAATGGGATGAGTAAATTGGCAATGTCCTCCTCTGTGTAGTAGTCATCGGGATACATTGGTAGGTTGGTGATTAACAATACTTTATTCTTAAGCTGAAATTTAAAAAATAATAAAGTATTTGATTTGGGTGAGGTCAGAATTTTACATTAAGAAATGCAGACCTATCAAAATTATATAGATGATGGTATACTTGAAACAAGAGTACAAGTGTCAGGTTAAGAAGAGAGGTGACGATCAGCAAGCAGCAGTATGACTTCATGCTGAGAAAGAGTACTACAGATGTGATGTTTGCTATAAGATTGTTGCTGGAGAAATATATAGGTCAGAAGGAGTCGCACCAAGTCATTGTAGAACCAGAGAGAAGAGGAATGAAAGTCAGAAGAAGCCAGACAGAATCCGTGCCATTGTTGTATAGCGGTGTAGTCCCTTCACACATGAAAGACCTCTGGTTCAAGCCCAGGTGGAGACATAAGCTGCTTCCTCACTGGGAGAGTTGTGTCAAAAAGGGCATAAAGTAGAGAGAACACAAGAACAGAATGACAGTGAGGCAGGTGAAAAAAAGACAAGGGCGAAGCTGAGGGTAGGAGAGTTGAAGATGCTGAGATTTTTACTGGACCAGGATGGAGAGGATTAGGCTTAGATGTTTTGGACATGTGCCAAGGGGAAATGGTGGATATATTGGGCAAAGAATATTGATGATGGAGCTGAGAAGGTTCATGGATATAGTGAAGGTGGACATGCAGATGGTTGGTGTGACAAAAGAGGATGCAAAGGATACGATGAGATGTAGGCAGATGATCCGCTCTGGTGACCCCTTAAGGGGAGCAGCCAAACGATGAAGACGCATAGGCAATCTTGAGTATGGGATCGAAATACCTTTAACTTTCAGGTTAGCAATGTCCATCGCTATAAATACTATCTACAGTATTATAATTGTGTATCATAATAAGCCAGAGTAGGAAAGGCGTGTCATAGAAAGTGCCAAATGTTTAGGTGAACAAAAGGACAAGATGGAATAGGTTAAAAAAAAAAAATAAAAGAATGTATCAAGCAGAAGATTGAAATTCTCCCTGGGACCAGCTCAGAATTTACCTTTCTGTATAACAGACAATGTATTTTACATTAATGGTTCAAGTCTGTTAGTGTTGATGTGATGCTAGATCCCACGGTCAAATCTTTTGTTATTTTTTAAAATGCAAATTGGATAAATAAGAACCGACAAATACAGCAGCAAATTCCATACCAGATTTTTTTTTTAACCAATTTTAGTGGCATTACCAGCAGAGGGTGGCAAATGCAACATGGAATCACCATGAAAGTGTATGATACTGTGATCAATCTGGTTTTTGTTTTGTGCAGACTGGATGAATAATCAGAGATTTTGCTAAAGATGTAAAAACATCACTAAAAGGTAAATAGGCCTCCTGCAATAAATGCCATTTACTTTGCAACAATTCTTATTTTAGTTAATGCTGTAAATGTGTAGCTTCTAGCAAAAACCCACAATCACTTATAAAATTTGCAAAAGACACTGGTGACAATGACACATTAGTATATCATTACATTCAACAATCATTTATTAAGGGTATTTTACTATATTCTTAGCCTCCTTTGAGCACCATTTAAAAATTAGATGTGATTGAATCAAACCATTTTTAACAGTAAGACTAACTATTATAAAAACAAGCTGCAACCCCTAGTAATTATCACTTTTGAAAAAAGGGGTACATGTTTGAAATTTGGTGGCTCATGCAATTATTTTTGAGAGAACTTACTTTTGGTGAAAGGGCTTTCTTAACACCCCAACAACTTGAAAGGATTTTTTTCTCCAGGCACTTTCCCATAATTTCATTGACAGTCACAGATGTTACAGCAGAGGTCTCTGCATTTCCAGCCTTCACTGGGCCAGCTTCTTTTGCTTCAAAATTAAGTCTGGCAAATTCTTCCTGCTGCATCATTTCAGAAGATGTTAAACCTCTTGTTTGAACAACCTCACAACTGTCTTCAGGCACCACTGCAGGTTCTTGGACCTGTACAGGTGAGGCTGTTTCTGCTTCAAGAGCCAAGACTTTTGTTTCTGGGCCTTTAGTTGGTTCAGCAACATTCACAATTGTAGAGTTATCAACTTGGGTTGACGTGACAGCTGCCACCACAGATCCATTAGCACTGGTTTCAGATCCATTGGATTTAGTGTCTCCTTTAGTGTCACCTGCATGAGGCAGCTTTTCCGGACTCTTGGAACTTTTGGCTTCTTCGGGTTTTAAAGCTTCTTTTTCCATCACACATCCTTTTACTGGCACATTGTCCTTTTTTACCGTTTCGGCTATCTGCTTTGTTGTGACCGTTTCAGCTTTGGAAACCAGGACGTTTGTTTGCGTGACAAGTTTGCCTGTTGTCTTTTTCTTGGTTCTAGAGGGTAAAGCTTGAGGTCTTTCAATCAGAGATAAAACCTTTCCAATGGAAGTTGATTTAACGGTTTCAGGTGGGGAGATGTTGGACTCGGTGGAGTTCCTTTAAAGAAGAGATATAAATGGAATGAGGTGAGAGAAAAATAGAGAAATAGAAGGTAAAACTGAGTTCCCACTTATGTGAATTTGATTACAAATTTGATTCAGTTTGAAAGAGAACTTGATGTTTTCTGTGTAAGGTCCATGTTGAAATCACTTAGTGGTCATAACTGGATAATCTACAAATAGCAGCTACACTTAAACGGGTCATAAGATGCACAAGAAGATGATCGTGAAGGGGAAAAAAATCAGCCAAATGTTAATCAGGTATGTTTTCTTTTATTCATATGAACTGATTCCTTTTTGATGACATCTCATTCTCCCTGTAGAGTTAACAGAAACTGTTAAATAAGTTTATAATCTTATTTTTTTGAGACTATGAGAAATGTACTCACATTTAAAATAAACTTTAGACTATACATTTTCAACATTCATATTTACATACCATTATAAACCCCATTTTCTGAAAAGCTGGGATATTTTCCACAATGCAGGAAAAACAAAAACCTGTGATTGGCTAATTCTCATAAACCTTTATTTAACTGACAAAAGTACAAAGAAAAGGTTTACAAATTTGGAACAGAGTTAAAATAAGATCGCTTAAGTCTTTGCAAGAAAATGGCTCAATCCTTTGTGCCAAAATTTATGAGAGAATTGTTAGGGAAGTTCGTAAGGAACACTTGTCAATGCAAGAGGTTGTTCAACATCTTTAGTTCTTTCAACATCTACAGTGCTTAATAGTGTGAAACAATTCAGAGAATGTGGAGGAATCCCAGTGCATAAAGGACAATGTCAGAGCCTACTGTCTAAGGTGGTGATCCTCAAGCCCTCAAATGACACTGTCTAGCTGCTGTGACTAATATAGCCACCTGTGCTTGGGAGTACTTTGGAAAACCATTGTCACTTAAAGCATTTTGTCACTGCATCCAGGAATGCAACCTGAAACTGTATTGCATAAGAAGGAAGACATGCATCAACTCAATGCAAAATTCTGCCGAGTTCTTGGACTCGAGCTCATCTCAGATGGACCGAAGGCCTGCGGCGCCATGTGCTGCGATCAGATGAGTCCACATTTCAGCTTGTTTTTGTAGAAAACGGGCATCAGGTTTGAAGTGCCAAAGATAAAAATGATCACCCAGATTGTTATCAGCATAAGGCACAAAAGCCAGCATCTATGACTGTATGGGGAATCAGTGGAGGAGATGAAGACGGCCTCCACATAGCCTCCCCTGCAGGTAGCTAGAGAGTAGCTGCAAGGTTGCATGCTCTTAAGCGAAACAAATGTCTTCACGTCTACAGACACAAGAGCTACCTACTAGTGGGAAATCAGTGCCCACACTGAGGCTGAGTTGCATGAATGTCAAGGTACTCTTACTCTGAGGTGTACATTAGGATTTTAGAGAGACATATGCTACCACTGAAGTAGAGCCATGCCTATTTCAGCAGGACAATGCCAGACCACATTCTGCATGGGCTACAACAGTGTGGCTTCATAGACAGACAGACAGCGTATGAGTGTCTGACTGAACTGCTGACACTTCAGCTCCATCTCTCACTGAAAATGTATGGTGCATCATGGAGAGGAGAACCAGACACTGGACCAATGACCATTGAGCAACTGAAGTGTAATATCAAGAAAGAATGGACCAAATTTCCAATCACAGAAGTACAACAATTCATATCCTCAGTTCCAAAATGATTAAAAAGTGTCATTAAAAGGAAACGTAACACAACTGTAAACATACCTCTGTCCCAACTTTTGTTGAGGGTGTTACAGGGATCAAATTCTAAACGTGTTGATATTTAATAAATGCAACTTAAGTCAGTCAGTAAAATCACTGAGCATGTTTTCTTTATACTTTTGTCAGGTAATTAAAGGTTCATGTGAATCATAGATTTTTGTTTTTATTGCATTTTCTGGAAATCATGGAAATGTGTATGAATATTAAAAATCAACCAAATAAAAATGTTTTCCCCCACTGAGAACACACAGTGTGAATGCAGTAGCTTAGTATTTATAAAAAACAATCATAACACGTCTGCCACTGCTTAAAAGAGTACATATGAAGCATGTCTTACTGTTGAGGAGGCTTCTTTTGCTCTTTTGTACAAGTCAGAAGAAACTTCTTAGAAACAGCATCCTGGAAACAAAGATTCATTTGAATTAATCTCATTACTGACATTGTTACCACAGTAAGCCAGACTAAATATGCACACTTTGTTGTTAAAGACACAAGGACAGAAAAGATTTAATACCTTTCCTCTCAAAACAGTGACTTCCTCTCCTTTCACGATGATGTTCTTTATTTTTCTCAGTTTCTCAGCATCTTCCTTGTTCTCAAAACATGCGACTGCCTATATGTGCACATAAAAATTCAGGACAATTAACTTCAGATTACTAGAACATCAGGACAATTTACTCACCGTGTTCACACATTAAGCATAAAACATTAACAGTCCACTGCAAAGTCACTTAAAAGCAACACAATCCAAAATGTACATTTCTTTCCAAGTCTATTTTCTTTGTTGCATTTATGCACTTTTTATAAAGGTTTCAAACCTTTACAAGCCACACACAGACAAGTTGATGTCTTCATTTACCAGGTAAGATTATCTGATCCGAAATTAATTTTTGGTCTAAGCATTTCTATATTTCAGTATATTTTTTACATGTTTTTAGATGATTTAACTAATCAGCAATATCAGGCCACAGTTTTAAATTGATTTAGTCATCATAACTAGTTTTATGTTCATATTCCTGAAAGTACTGTTTCATGGGTGTTGTTTCAATTTACTGGATTGCTTTTTAGCACTGTATCAACTAACTTATACACATTTAAATATTTCTGTGTCTTGATCCACAGCAAAAATGGAATATGGCAAATGGACTGCGATATACACTATGTGGACAACAAGTATTGTGCCACAGCTTGCAAACACGGAATTCAGGCATTTAATTTAGTCCCACTTCTGCAGATGTATAAAATCATGTAGTCATGTGGTCTGCCTTTACAATCATTAATGAAAAAATGTGTTGTTCCATGAAACTCACTGAATTTGAGTGTGATACTGTAAAAGGATGCCACTGTTGCGACAAATTAGTTGGTAAAATTTCTTCCCTCCTCGATATTTCATGATGTAATACACTGCTCAAAGAAATGAAGGAACAATTCTATTGCACCGTTTTTTTCTATGTTTGCACTATCCTATGTGTTTTCTTAGTTGCGTATGCAGCGCCAAGGTCCGGGAGGAATGCTGTTTTGTTTCATACATTGCCTGTACTGCCTGTACAAGCTTTAAGTGACAATGAAAAGCATTTGACTTTAATTGGCATGACCCTTCGAACGCTTACTTTACTTACCTGCAGTTTGGACCTGAACAATACAACTGACTTGGTTTTTCCAAAGAGCTCCACAGCAGTAACGACGTCATTGTATGACACAGCATCACAAATCCCTTCTAGCTTCACCATGGTTGGAGGTAAAGGTTTCACAAACTGTGCAAAGAGAATAAAATAAAACACAAACTTAAACCAAATGTAAACTCAATTATGGCAAACAGACTGAGTCTAGCTGTTTTTATAACTTGTGAGGTGTAGTTAAACACACATGTTGTAGTGGACTGTAAAACCAAAATAAGGATCTGCTACACTGTGTTGAGGAGTCCAATTATGCTTCCATAAAATCAGCAATTACTCCTACCAGGTTACCATCACTCTGTCAGTGAGTTA
Organism: Etroplus canarensis; assembly: GCA_015106775.1. Taxonomy (NCBI): domain Eukaryota; kingdom Metazoa; phylum Chordata; class Actinopteri; order Cichliformes; family Cichlidae; genus Etroplus; species Etroplus canarensis. The sequence continues at coordinate 11,077 of VUQH01074976.1, forward strand.
GGCCCAAAAGACAGGATTAGAAATAAAAGTATTTACTTGATATTAACTGTCTGTTACCAAACAAACACACAAACCATCGGCTTTGCAGAGGAAACTGCCACACTCTGAAGGCTAGGCTTGGTTTTTGATGACTTGGTCGTCAACTCCTTTGCTGCACAGAAAGATGATGATGAAGGGGCAGCAGAGGACGATAAGGATGTTAATGGTGCCTTCATCTTGTCAAGTTCAGCCAGTAAAATAGGAGCCAGTGTTTTAGCCACGGCCTCCAAGTCAGGCTGTTCCGACGGAGACGTAACATCTGCAAGGACAAAGATAAACACGGAGTTGCACTTCTTGCCAAATTTTTACATTTTTTTACTGTGTAATACCATGGAGGTGTTCAATCTGATCAAATCAAGCTACAGAGGGGAATTTACTCAAAACAACAATATAATCACCTCCTTGAGTCATTTTTAGAGGAAATGCAAATCTCTGTTGGGGCTGGCTTCATTTCTGATTCTAGTACATAAAAAGGGCTGTATTTAGATTAGACAGACGAAAATTACTCTGAAGTCAGACAAAGTGGCTTGTGCATTTAAAGACTGAAGATAAAAAATGTATGCAATTTGTGTTTCTTGCAGCTTCTTTGACAGTTTCTCTGTACCTCGCAACTTCTTTTGCTGAGGGGATGACCTCTCTGTTGATGACTGTCTCTTAAGGGTTCTGCTAGGTAACAGCCGTTTCTCATCTCTTCTGCTTGGCGAGGATCGTCTCTCATTATTCCTCTTTGGTGATAACTGTTTCTCATATCTTCTCCTCCTCAAGTGTGACTGATAACTGTATGAGGTCAGGTGTTTATACCGTGGGGAGCTAGAACAAGAGTGGGACCAGAAAAAAAGAAAAATGGATGAAATAGTTTCAAGACCCAACTAATCAGACGTTTTAAAAATGGCAATAAAATTTCTCACAGCCAAACATTACAAAACCAGGCATGATAAAAAAGTAAACACTGATGTTGATGGAAATGTTCCTTTGGTCTCAATTACAGACTTCTCTGCTTTATCAGTTCTTGCAGATTTTAGAGAACTTGTTTTTGCAAAGAATTAATATGGATATTATTCAATATTTTATTGAAAAATAGAATATACTAAGTGACTACCAGTATGAGTCTACCTCATGGTTGTAATGCAACTTGTAGAAGATGCAGGAAATACAATGGACAACAAGGAATACACTGTGGGGTTGTTTATCGAGCTTAAAAAAGGCACACAACACAACAGATCACAGTATATTTATTTTTAAAAAAGCTAGACAGATACAATATCAGATGGATAGCACAGTCATGGTTACATGTTTACATTGATAAGAGATATTTTTATCAATATATAATGACTCTGATTTACTGAAGGCTACTTGTAAGGTTCCGCAAGGTTCTGTACTGGGCCCTAAAGTGTTTGTTTTATATAAAAGGACGCATGTAACGTGTCTAAACTGGTATTGTTATTGACCTTATTTGCCTACAACACTCATTTATATTGTGCTGGAAAAGTTTGGAACAGCTTCTGAATACAGTGGAGAGGGAATTGAAAGTTTTAAATAAATGCTTTATAATGAGTTGTTACTCTAGTGGAGAGTGGAGGGGTTTAAGTATCTTGGGGTCTTGTTTAAGAGCAACAGAAGGAGACTGACAGGCAGCTTGGTGCTGTTAGAGAGAATTGAGAGTTAAAAGAGAAACTTTTGATTTACCAGTTGATCTACATTCCTACCCTCACCTATGGTCACCAGCTTTGGGTAGTGACCGAAAGAATGAGATCACAGATACAAGTGGCGGAAATTAGAAAAATTCCACAGAAAGGTGTTCGGGCTCAGCCTTAGAAATAGGGGGAGGAGCCTGGTCATTCGGGAGGGGCTCATATTGGAGCCGCTACTCCTCCACATAGGAAGGAGCCAGTTGAGGTGGCTCAGGCATCTGATAAGGATGCCTCCTGGACACCTCCTAGGCAGGGTGTTTCAGGCATGGCCAACTGGAAGGACACGCTGGAGAGATTCTGTCTCTCGGCTAGCTTGGGAGCACCTTGGTGTCCCCCCAGAAGAGCTGTAGAAGGTGAAAGGGAGATTTGGGAATCTCTGCTTAGACTGCTGTCCCATGACCTGGACCCATATAAGTTGCAGAAGATGAATGGATGGATGGATGGATGATGGTTTGAAATTAATGTTTTTTGAGTGCTAATATTCAATTATCTCTAAATTATCTCTAAATTATAGGAAAATTATAGGAAAACAAAATTCATAATATTTACTAACAAGCAAACAAAAATGTAAAGTCAAAATTATGAGCATATATTAGGCTCATATAAACAACGTAAAGACAAAAATGTCTTGCAAAACTCTTGCAATGTTATATAAAACTAAAGAAATCTTAAATTAAAAATCATTATACAACCTTACAAAACAAATCCAGTTTATATGTCACAGAAAAAAAGCTATAAAAGTTAAATGGATCAGATTATTATGAATCAAATAATAGATTATTTTTTAAACTACACAACTTAAAATGTTATGATCTAGTTGATCTTAACACCACACTGATAATGTCCAAAGTACAAAATAATCTCCTTCAACAGTGAATTCACAGGTTGATTGAAATGAAAGAGATGCATGAAGCTGAATGAAAGTACTGTATGAAGTCAGAAGAAAAGGTATGTTAGAAAAAATCAGCGTGCAGGTTAAATATAAAAAATATGTATCTGTCCAAGGGTAAACTTGAGAAATATTAGGTTTTGCCTTTGTTTATTATTTATTATTTGCTTTGGTCTTTAGTGAAATCCAGTTAGATAATATCAGCCATTTAGAATACGCTCTGTAAAAAGAGTAGATGTAAAACGCTAAAGCTTCAGCCTACAACAATAATAATAATAATAATAATAATAATAATAATAATAATTTGTGTTCTTCCAGTTAAATTCAATTCTTTGTTGTCAACATTTATTTTTCTGTGCATTTTATTATTCGTTGCTGTCATTTTGGAAAACTGTTCATAACTACAAAAATAATGATACGTCAAATCAAATATTCAGCAGGAACACAGTTTGTAACGTCACAATCTATTGGCAGGTGGTGTTCTTTCACATACCTGCGAGTACATCTGGAGCTGTGTGGGGATCGTGATCCACTGCTGAGCTTCTCCCTTCTACCCTCACAGCTGCAGTGGCGGCGTGGGCTGTGCGAGCGAGAACGGGAACAACTCTCATGTCTGGCTTTCTGATGATGATGCTGGGAAGTATGGCCAGAAGTGGAGGGCGAGGGCTTGTTTTCTATACCTGTAGCACTGAAAGGTGCATTGATAAAGAAAAGCATAGGTAAATCAATGAACAGGAAAACCTGCAAAGCTGATTTATTATTATTTTACCTTGGCGATGGTAGGACTTTACCATCCCACTCTGGGTATCTGTGGAAAAAATAATTTTATAAAAGCTATTAAAACAGCAAACATTAAAAACCAAAGATTTCTGCAACTTTAGATACAACATAGAAGGTAACCTATGGAATCAAAGAACTGATCAATCCTGACATAAGTTTCACCAGCCTATAAAAAATATTCTTTTAAACAAATAGATTTAATTAAATTGCTTTAATAATACCTCTTTTCCTGTCCAATACCACCCTGTATTCAATAGCTTGCAGATCAATCAAAAAGGTTTTTTGAAATATAAAGTTAAATGAAAGAAAGATTGACCGTTTCTGGAAGAGTTTGCGGTTGTCAAGGTGAAGGCTGGTACGTTGGTGAGAGATCCAATCCTATCAGTCAGAACAACAAACTGACATTTAGTGTCATTAGCTTTTAATGGCGTGGCTGCAAGTTCTGTTACTGGTCCTGTTAAGGTTTGTATGAAACAGTGGTAAGCAATAAATATCAAAACAGGAGTCATTCATCTGTAGCGACAACATTAAAATAACAATGAAATCCTTTAGTACATATATGAATAGATCTGTTAACCTAAGTTAAAATAGAACATTTTTCTTTATCATAAGCTACAAGAAACACAAGAGTCACACATGTGGTAACAAACAACCAAACTAAAAAAGTCTTCTTGGAGTCATGATGCTGGGATGTTGTGCAAATTTCCAGAGATTTGGTGAGCATCATCTCAGCAGAAGTCAGGTTGGGAGTAGGATAAAAACACAACCTGAGACTGGAGTAGGGGAAAAGAGGTGGAAATTGGAGAGAATACAAAGCCAATGTGTCATTTTGAGGGGCTGAACTATGGAAAAAGGTACTGAGCAGGTCTATAACATCAAGCATCAAGCCATTCAGTCTGCCATTATAAAAATTTGCAAAAGATGGGTCATTCTAAAGAGCTCACTGAATTCCAGCGTGGCATTGTAATAGGATACAACCATTGCAGCAAATCTATTCATGAAATTTTGTCCCTCCCAGATATTCCACAATCAACTGTAAGGCAGTATTATTGCAAAGTGGATGTGTTTAGGAACCACAGCAACTAAGCTATGAAGTAGCAGACCACGTAAAGTTGCAGACTGAGGACGAGTGCTGAGGCACATACTGTGTAAAAGTTGCCAGTGTGCTGCTGACTCAGTAACTGCAGAAATCTAAGCCTCCTCTGGCATTAACATTAGCACTAAGAACAGGGAGCTTCATAGCATGGGTTTCCATGGCCAAACAGCTGCATGCAAGCCTTAGATCACCAAGAACAATGCCAAGTGTTGGATGGACTGGTGTAAAGCATACCACCACTGGACTCTGGAACAGTTAAAAGTCTTTTCTTTGGAGTGATGAATCACACTTTTCTGGCAGTCTGATAGATGAGACTGGGTTTGGTGAACACCAGCTGAAGGTTACCTTAATGACTGCATCATGCCAACTGTAAAGTTTGGTGGAGGAAGGATAATGGCATGGGCTTGTTTTTCTGGGGTTGGCCTGGGCCCCTTAGTTCCACTAATTCTAACTGTGTGGGAACTGCTTGTGGTGGGTCCTTTACTGTTTCAGTACAACTATGTGCCCAGTGTACAAAGCAAGATCTATAATGGTTGGATAAGTTTGGTGTGGAAGAGCTTGACCAGCCCGCAGAGCCCGGACCTCAACCCTATCTAACACCTTTGGGATGAACTAGAACAGAGACAGCGAGCCAGGCCCTCTCATCCAACATCAGTGACTGATCCCACAAATGCTCTTCTGGAAAAATTCCCACAGACACACTCCAAAATCTTGTAGAAAGCCTTCCCAGGAGAATGTAAGCTGTTACAGCTTCAAAGGGGGGACCAACTCCATATTAATGCCTGTAGACTTGGAATGGGATGTCATAAAAGGTCCTGTAGGTGTAATGCTTTTGCTCATTTAGTATATATAATGTTGGGCCCTTATGGGAAAAAAATTACTAAAGAAATGCTAATCTGATCTTAGATATGAATTCAAGTACATCTAATAGTGGCAGACAGTGAATGTAATATTTTATTTTTCTAACAGCTGTTTAAAGAAAATAAAATAATTCTACAATGTGGGAATGTGAGACAGCAGCCAAACAAACAGAAACAAAAGGGAAATGATTATCATCCAACATCTCCTGATGCACAAGTCCTTCAGGTTTGCAGACTGTTTTTGTTTCCATTCTACTGCAGATGTTGGTTTCTCATGATGTTACATATATTTCAACCTAAAAACCTTAGATTTGGGGTACAGGAATCATTCTGACACAAAAGCTCACATTTTTTTGCAAAAAAGTACACAGGCAGGCTTCTTACTGGCATAATTTTGTCACCCTTACTGATCAATTAAAGGAATATTTTACATAAATCAACTAGCCTCAAAAACATCCTCAGCAGAGATTTTTAAAAAAATGAAAAGTCATTATTGCTTCCAACTGTGAAAAGAAACACATTTAATCAATCCGAATAAAAATGTGACAGTCTTCCACTCACCTTCATATGAATACATTTTTGTAAACACAGAGAACAGGTATGTGGAAAGATTTGTGGTGTGGCTGCAGTGTAGTCTTGCATCATGGCTCTTGTTGGCAGACCTTTTGAGTGTTCCCGGCTTGCTGAGCACTGCTTGTTGGAAGGCGGCAGCAGCTTACAAACGACGCTCTTCAAGCTTGGGACTGGCTCAGGTGGAGCCGGAGGAGCAACAATGATACTGTGGGTGGAAGAAGATGGAGGACCTGGCTTCCCAGCAGCATTCCTTGGCTGCTTCCAGGACTGATGATGCTCAGTCTCTTTCTTAAGTTGTTGCTGTGTCTGCTTCTGCTGCTCCTTTGAATCTTGTTCTTGAGTTTTGCTCTGTTCCTGGTTGAAATTATTACCACCAATGAGCACAAGGCTACGTTGGCCAGAATGCAGACCGCAGACTACATGAAGGGAAGGTTGTGTTTTTAAGGCTAACTGGTGATCTCTCTCTGGTTCTTTCAATAGAACCAGCCTGGAGACCTCTGACACCTTTGGTAGTCTTAAGTCCGCGTCCTCCAGCAGTGCAATGGAGCTGATGATTTCTTGAGAAGTCTGGTTCGGTTGGGTTTGCAATCGCTGAGTTGGCTCAATGCTTGGTGGAGACATGCAACTGTGAACTGAGCTCAGACTAGCAACAGAACTTGAAGAAACCAAGGCACTGGTTTTCACCTCTGTCGTACTTTCTGGCAGTGGTTCTCTCTTGTGGCTGCTACCACCATAAGAGCCCATTAGCAACATACCTCCAGTCCCACTATTGTTAGCTCTACTGCCACTGCTCCTTCCAATCTCCTCCCCAAGCCCTACAGTATATTTGCTAGTGTGTCCATAGTCAATCATTTTACTCAGCTGGACATTAGGTGACATTTTGTCCTGATATAGCCTTTCCTCTTTGAAACTACTCAACCTGTCCCTTCCACTCATACTGGAGGTAGGTTGAGGTTCAGGGTCAGGTTTTGACTGAGCTGAAGTTGCTGCTCTCTTTGCCTTGCAATTGTAGATTTGGGACAGGATAAAAGGAAGGTTGCTAGGGGTTATTTGGTCTTCAGGGTAAGAGATCAGTAATTCCAAGTCCTCTTTTACAAGTCCATAGCGCATAAGGATGTTAGCAGCTTCTTCTGAAGAGTACTCAGGGTTACTGGACCGAGTAGGGGCCACAGGTTTATCTGGCACTTGAGAGTCATAATCACCTAAACCTGGAAAGGACAGCATATCACAATCTCCCTCACTTAAAGGATCACCACTGCTTTTATGCCTTGAAGAATCAGATGATGAACAAAATTTGGAGGAATAATCCTGAGTTTCGCTTTTGCAGTCTGGTAACCACTCCATGAAGCTAGTGTCCCTTTCAACAGCAGAGAATTGCTCACTGGTTAGTGGAACGCTAATCCCTGAAGAAAGACACTCGTCGCGGTGAGTGCTTGTAAAGTGAATATCTTCAGAGTTGGTCACAGTCATAAAAGAATCGTCAGAGGAGCTGAAGCTAGTCTCAGGTCCAAGCCAGGAAACTTCCCTATAATTGCCCCTCTTTGCCTGTACACTCAATTTTCCATACTGCCCTGGGGTGGAACTTTGGTTCCCAGAGGCTTGGGTGTTATACGGGTGATGGGACATGGTGTTAGCAATCTTGAGAAGGTTGTGTAGATTGATAGCTAAAGTAGTCAGGAATGAGGCTGTTGTGGGTCTGTATGGAGTAGGTGTGCAGGCATTTGTTGATAAGGCTACAGCTCAGCAGCCAACTGCATGAGCTCTGTTAATCTTCCTCAGTGCAAGGCAGGCTTTCAGTAGAACCAAGCATCATGATCCTTGGGAGTCCTTTATGTAATGGGCTTAGTAGAGGCCCTGGGGTAGAAGACAGGGCGTACCCCAAAAATAAC
>VUQH01074976.1:18913-31437 GCA_015106775.1 Etroplus canarensis
AACCCAAAAAATAACAAAAAGCTGAAAAATTGAAGAAAAAAAAAAAAAAGAGAGAAAGGGGTTACTGAATTGGTCTGGGCATCAGCTTCTTAGACACAAATCATACCATCAATGTCATGTCAGGATCTTCACATATTTTATCTTTTTTGAAATATTTCTGTCATCTGTAAGGCAGAATTAAGCCACCAATGATCAGTTGACCAGTGGACAATCCCTTTTGTCTCATTTTGAAAATTCAGTCATTGCTAACCAGAAAGCCTTGGCCCTCTTTTCCCCCCATGTTTCCCTAAAAGCCGACTCAAAAATCTGGTTGTTGTTGTTGATGCCCTCAATATCATTCAGCTGCCTCCTCAGAAAAGATCTCATCCCACAATCAGAGACTGCAATTTGTCCATCTTGGACTGCTGCAGGCCATGTTGTCTCCATTTTGGAGATTCCTAAGTTCTGACACAATTCAAACCATAACCTGCAGCAGGTGGAGGACTGGTTCATGTGCCAATATGCCGAGCCTACAGAGTAGGACAAGGAGCAGATGCAGTCCTAAAACTGTGAAGTTGGAGTCTACACACAGGACATTAGACTAACTGGACAGGTAAGCTGAATTTATTGGTCCATTCTTACCTTATAAACTACTTAAACGTACTTCTTATAAACGTCCCTGTTGTTTAATATGACTTTTATGTTTAAACCTGTGAAGCCATTTGAAACTTTATGTAATACTGGCCCATACAAATAAACTGAACTGACCAGAACTGAACTAAATGGAATTAAATTTGAAATTGAATTGAATTAAATAATAAGATATGTGTGTGTATCTCTTTTGGGGCATATGTACACGTATGTTTTCAATTAAGTTGAAATCCCCCCAGAAAAAAATCAAACAAAAAGAAAACAATGAAACAAATACACAAAAAACCAAACTAAACTGCTTACTACATAAAGAAAATCCAAATCTTTGGGAAATACTGCAACCACCCTGCAAAATATTACAGCTCACAGCCTTTTTACAATATCAGATGAATTTCAAATAATTCAGACAAGTCCAAAAACACCATTTTGTTTGTTTTTTAGTTGTATTTTGACTTGCCAGCTTTGCTTGTGTGTTTGGGATCACTGTCCTATTGCATGACTCAGCCAAGCTTAGCTGTTGGACAGATGGCCTCACATTTGACTCTAGAACACGTTGTTATACAGAGGAGTTTACGGTTGACTCAATGACTGCCAGGTTCTGTGGCTGCAAAAAACTCCCCCAAATCATCAGCATTGGTGCTGATAGGCAATGCCAATTCTTACCGATAGAAGAGGCTTTTTTTGGCAACCCTTCCAAACAAGGCATACTTGTTTTCTAATTGTATTATTATAAACTTTAACGTGTTAACTGAGGCCTGTAGAGTTTGTGATGTAGCTCAAGGGTTTTTAGCAATTTCTTTGACCACTGCATGGTCTGATTTCATTTTGTTGGGATGTACACGCCTGGAAAGTTGTTTGTTAACACCAGACTGGCAAACTGCCAACATTTCAACATTTTACAGAGGTGTCCAAACTTGCTGATTATCAACTGCATCGTTTAGATTTGATTAGCAGGAACTGGCTAATACTTACCCTCTTAATTCTTCTGGAAGACATTAAGGGCGTAATTAGTATTTCTGCAGGACTGTGCATAGAGTAGTGTGAAAACATTCTTTTTCACATGACTGTATGGATTCATGAGCTCTAATTTGCTCATGTCCCTCATCGAGGTACTGTTAATTCCGGCATTGTTTCATTTTTCTTTCCTTCTATGACATATCAAAATGACTACCAAAAAAAGGTTTTCTATGAATACAACACAGGTATTTGCAGAAACATCTGTGCTGTGGAAAAAAGCCTATAGAGAAGTCAGAAACTGATAGTTTGGTAACTGTGATAAGACAGCAATATGGCATAAAGTACTAGTTTCATTTCACCTAAAAGTGAGAGTTATGAGGCAGCTGCATATTGCCACTATTTACAGTTCTGATAGTTTCTCCTTCTTCTGCACCTCCTCACATACACACATACATACATCTCTCTCGAGTGATGAGCTAACAGCTCAAAAGAAAAAACACCGAACAAGTTGATGACAACACTTTATGTTTTCATAAATGTCATAAAAGCTTCCCAGCAGGTGTTACACTGAGCCAATGTCCTTCCAGTTTCTACCTTATCTACTGTCTCTCTGAAAGAACATAAAGAGTGGAACTGTGAACGGGCACGTGAGAGAAAAACCAACGCATTGTCATCTGAGCTTTTCACTCCTGTCAGCTCATCACCCGATCATAATTTAAGTTAAAAAAATGAACAAACACAAAAAGGTCAGTTTGGCAGGTGCAAAATACCTACAGACTGTGGTTGCTGCTTTGCTGGAAGCTTCCTCCATGCTTTGTTAGCTCCTGGAATGGAAATTTGCTGATCTGACGTGCATCCTGTACTCTACGCTGAAAGAAGAGAGTACACCATATTCAGCTTTCGGTTTGGTTTCCTGCTATTGAGCAGCTGCACCCACGTCTAAAACAGAATCACAAATATGTCCATAAATTAGAGAAGAGCTCCCATTAACACTACTGAGCCTGATGTTGAGCTTGTGTAAACAGACCTTGTGGTTTTATTCCATTAATGCCATTATATGTACTCCACTTGTTGGAATAGAAAAGGCTGATGAAGAGAGATTCAAAATGCACCAGAAATACTGCTGTCTGTGTTTTGGTTTTTAAAAAAATAAGGTATGCGTTGCTGTTATTTCTCAATCTCCTGCTTGATTAATCTAATCTTCTCTTCACTTCTCACCAGAAAGTTTGGAAGAATGAATCCAAATAAACTTAGTTTACAAGCTGCTCTTTACACCTCTGCTGCATGAACAATACGGATTTAAATCAGAGCAAAGATCCCACACACACTAGAGACACAGTAAGTTGAGCTTTTTTAAACAGAGCCTGAGAGTCCCCTCTATTTATTGTTTTGGTTGTGTGATTTTATTCTATCATTGCTATTACATTATAAGTCACTTCATTAGGTACACCTGTTCACCTGCTTGTTCATGCAACTGTCTACTCATTCAATCACATGGCACCAACTCAATGCATTTGGCATGCAGACATGGTCAAGACGAGCTGCTGAAGCTCAAACCAAGCATCAAAATGGGGAAGAAAGGTGATTTAAGTGACTCAAGGGGCAATTTGTGGCACAGCTAGCAACAAACAAGCACACACTCAAAACAGACACAAGAAAAAACACAACACTACAGTCTCTCATTTAGAGCCTTAACAGCAGAAGTGACAAAGAGAGTATTTAAGTCTATTGGTCTGGCAACAAGGCAATTTGTACCTACGGCCAGATGGAATGAAATTCAAACTCCGCTGCCTAAGGGTGAGCCGATTCAGCAAGAATAAATTTAGCCCTGTTAAGAACTCTTAACTTGTAAAGTGCTGAGAGTTCATTTAAACACACCTTCACAACACCTTGAAGTCTGTTTTGGATTTGATGTCAAGAAGGCTATACCAACTGATGAAAGTAAAAGAACAGATTCAATGAAACACGAGTAGAACATTTTCATAAAAGTACAATCAACATTAAAATAGTACAGTTTGGGAAGGAAATGCAGCCGCTGGTGAGCTTCTTTTTTAACACACAACATCAACATGATGGTCAAATGTCAATTTGTTGTCAATGGTAGTTCCCACATATTTGTACTTATGTACACACTCCACTATCTGGTCGTTAATCTCTACTTGGAAAAGACACTTTCTAAAATCAACAATAATTTCCTTGGTCTTCGCCACATTAGTGTTCAGATAAGAAGCTTTACACCACTCTACAAACTCACAACAGATCCATGCTCAAGATTATCACTATGGAGCAAGGACACAATAATTGAAATGGTAAATGGACTGGTACTTATATAGCACTTTTCTACTCTAAATGAGCACTGAAAGTGCTGTTTACTACAAGCCTCATTCACCCATTCACACACACATTCATACAGCGCTTTATTCTATGCCTTAAGCGCATTTTAACTATCACACGCACATTCACACTCCGATGGATGCATTGGGAGCAATTTGGAGTTCAGTGTCTTGCCCAAGGACACTTTGGCATGTAGACTGGAGAAGTCAGGGATTGACCTGCCAACCTTCGTGTTGAAAGACAACCCGCTCTACCTCCTGAGCCATAGCCGCTCCTGAATCGTCTGCAAACTATAAAATACGCCGACCTTTGTACTGGCTTTTACAAGAATTAGTAAATAAAACAAATAAAATGTGGAGTGGTTGTTAATGGCAGACAGGCTGGTCTGAGTAGTTCTGCTGATCTACTGAGATTTTTCCCGCACAGCTACTCTAGGGTTTACAGAGAATGGCCTGAAAAAGAGAAAACGTAATAGATATTTTCATTTTTGCTTGTCTGTACATTATGTGCCCAGTGGAAAAGTACTGCAGGCTGTTGTGCGAGTTTAACGTTCTGTCTCAGGTCATGGAGGCCTTAAGATGAGGCCTTGTTTCTCTGTCTGCAACATCTGGTACGTGAAAACAATTACTGGGCCAGTTCGTACCAGGCACTGGGGCCCAGCAGTGCAGGATGTGTTGTGATCATCTCTTATCACTCCCTGCTACTAAGATCCTATAAAGATGGGCAGAAAACTCTGTTTGTTAGAGAGCACTCCCATGTCACGCATGTTTTGTAGCCTGGTGTGTTTGTCTCTCCTCGTGCACGAGCCTCAATAAACTTGCAGTCTGACCCTTCTCACCGAGAATCTTGGTTTAAATTTCCACCACAAAAATATCCAGTGAGCGGCAGCTCTCTGGAGGAAGATGCCTTGTTGATGCCAGAGGTCAGAGGGGAATGGGCAGACTGCTTCAAACTGTTGGTTGATGGCGCCGCGTGCAGTAGCCCTGGTGTTTTGGTGCACCCTGTTTCTTCTTGTTTTGTGTGTTAATCATGTGTCTGCGTGTTCCTACACCTGCAAAGAGCTTTTAAACATCAGAACCACTACCCCTACCGATCTACTGCCAGTTTTCTTAGTGTCTGCTGCAGAACTGGGTCATTTTTTGGCCAAAAAAAGATGCCGCAGAAGAGGAAAGCGAGCTGGAGCTCTCGTGCGTCTCTGCAGATGGAGCTTACGCACGCCCTTACCTGGGATCTTCTTTTCTAACGTCCGCTCACTCAGCAACAAGCTGGATGAGCTGGCTCTGTTGATGAGAAGGCACAGGGACTTTTCCTCTTCGTGTGTTTTGTGCTTCATGGAGACGTGGCTCTGTGGACAGCACGTGTTTGGAGACTACAGACTGGAAGGTGTTCAAGGCTGCTACAGACAATCTGGATGAATACACGGACACTGTGACCTCATACATCCACTTCTGTGAGGACAGCATTATACCAACATGCACCAGGGTGAGTTATAACAACGACAAGTCCTGGTTCACAGCCAAACTCAGACAGATTAGGAGCGAGAAAGAGATGGCCTTCAGAAGTGGAGACAGGGGCAGCTATAAGGAGGCCAAATATCAGTTTAGCAGGGAGGTGAGAAATGCTAAATCAGTGTATTTGGACAAACTCCAGCAGCAGTTTATTGCCAATGACTCTGCCTCTGTGTGGAGGAGGCTCAGGCAACTCACAAACTACAAGCCTAAAGCCCCCCACACTGTCAAAGACTGGAGTCTTGCCCAGAGCTTGAACACCTTCTATACACGTTTTGACACCCCTCCAGACACCTCTGCTCCCCCCCTACACCCTCACTCAGTCCATTACAAAAGATTCCAAGACCCCTCCTCTAACATCCCTCCCTCTCTAGACACCTCTGCTCCCCCCCAATACCCTCACTCTGTTCATCACAAAGGACTACACCCCCCCACACCTTAGAGGCCACTACATCAAGGCCCACCTCGGACCCCACTACCCCCTCCCTTTCCCTCTCAATACACAAGCAGGATGTGCACAGACACAGTTCAGGAGACTGAACCCCCGTAAAGCCCCCCGGGCTGTAAAGCCCTCCACCCTGAGACACTGCAGCTGAGCTGACTCCTGTCTTCACTGACATTTTTAACACCTCCCTGGAGTCATGCCATGTGCCAGCCTGCTTCAAATCTGCAACTATTGTCCCTGTCCCCAAGAAGCCACGGATCACAGGACTTAATGACTACAGGCCAGTGGCACTAACATCGGTAGTCACGAAGTCTTTTGAGCGTCTGGTCCTGCCCCACCTCAAGTCCATCACCACCCCCGTTCTGGACCCACTGCAGTTCGCCTACAGAGCCAACAGGTCTATAGACGACGCAGTCAACCTGGCCCTCCACTTCATCCTGCAGCACCTGGTCGTGGACTTCAGCTCTGCGTGCAACACAGTCCTCCCAGCTCTACTACAGGACAAGCTCTCCCAGCTCAACATGCCTAACGTCATCTGCAGGTGGATCACCAATTTCCTGACAGACTGGAGGCAGCATGTGCGGCTGGGGAAGACTGTCTCTGACTCCAGGACCATCAGCACCGGATCCCCCCAGGGCTGCGTACTTTCCCCCTTGCTCTTCTCCCCGTACACAAACTGCTGCACCTCCAGCCACCAATCTGTAAAACTGATCAAGTTTGCCAATGGCACCACCCGGGCTCATCTCAGATGGTGATGAGTCTGCCTACAGGAGGGAGGTGGACCGGCTGTTGTCCTGATGCAGCCGCAACAACCTGGAGCTGAATGCCCGGAAGACAGTGGAGATGATCATGGACTTCAGGAAAGTCACAGCCCCACCAACCCCCCCTCACCCTGGCAGACTCCCCCATCTCCATCGTGGACTCCTTCCGCTTCCTGGGCTCCATCATCACCCAGGACCTCAAGTGGGAGCCCAACATCTGCTCCCTCATCAAAAAGGCCCAGCAGAGGATGTTCTTCCTGCAGCAGCTGAGGAAACTCAAGCTGCCGACCAAGATGCTGGTGCAGTTCTACACGACCATCATCGAGTCCATCCTCACCTCCTCCATTACTGTGTGGTACGCTGGGGCCACTGCCAGGGACAGGCACAGACTGAAGCGCATTGTGCGTGCTGCTGAGAAGGTGATCAGGTGCAGCCTTCCATCTCTCCAGGACCTGTATGTCTCCAGGACTCAAGGGCGTGCAGGTCGGATCACAGCTGACCCTTCTCACCCTGGACACGGACTGTTTGACCCTCTCCCCTCAGGCAGGAGGCTAAGGTCCATTAGGACCTCCTGCCACAAGAACAGTTTCTGTCCCTCTGCTACCAGAATCATGAACACCATATAACCACCTGAGCATTTATAATTGCACATTCATATTGCATCTGCTGTCCTACTGCTCACTGCAAATCAGTCAGTACATGTACATCTGCAGATACAGAGTTTTATAATCTTATTGACTTTTACTTACAATTACACAATCACACTGCATCTGCTGTTCACTGCAATCAGTCAGAACATGTACATCTGCGTACACCTGGAAATACAGAGTTTTAAAAGTTTTATAGCTTTATTATTTTATCTTATTTTTTACTCCAGTTTTGTTTATCTATTTTGTTCTTACTCTATGTTCTATGTTTCATTTTGCACCATTGCGCCGTAATAAATTCCTAGTTTGTGAAGCCTTTCACTGACAATAGCAATAAAAATCATTCTGATTCTGAAACAGGAACTCAACTACTCGTTACAACCAAGCTATACAGAAGAGCATCTCTGAATGCGGAACACATCAAACTTTGCAGAATATGGGCTAAAGCAGCAGAAGACCACACTAGATTCCACTCCTACCAGCTAAAAACAGGAAACTGAGGCTACAATTCACACAGGCTCACTAAAATTGGATAATAGAAGATTGGAAAAATGTTGCCTGGTCTAATTTGTCTCAATTTCTGCTGCAACATTTGAATGGTAGGGTCAGAATTTGGCATAAACAATATGAAAGCCTGGATCCATCCTGCCATTCATCAATGTTTCAGGCTGCTGCTGGTGATGAAATGGATGTGGGGAATATTTTCTTGGCACATTTTGGGCCCCTTAGTACAGTGATGTAAGGCTGGCATGCAGCTGCTGGTCCATGGAAGCCCATGCCATGAAGCTCCCGGTGCGCAGTTTTTGTGATGATGTTAATGTCAGAGGAGGTTTGGAACTTTGTAGTTAATGAGACACCAGAGTGCCGGTGACTTTTACAGATCCCGCTTTGTAACTTCATGTGGTCAAAGGAGTTTCACAAATTGACTTGTTGCTACAGTAGCATCCTGTTACAGTATCATGCTTGAGTTCAGTGAGCTCTTTAGAACCACCCATTCTTTCGGAAATGTTTGTAAAAGCAGACTGCATAGCTATCTGCTTCTACACCTGTGGCAATGGTACTGAATGAAACACCAGAATTCAATGATCAAGATGCATGTCCGAACACTTCTGTCCATATAGTGTATCTGCTAACCCAGCACTTCCAGCTGTTCTGTACTACTGTTGGGGTAAAGATCAAGATCAAGATTCTTCATTGTCATATACCATGTAACAACGTGCATTATTACGGCAATGAAATTTGTTGTGTTTGGTGCCAGCTCAAAGTTCATTCTAATCATGTCCTAGTGTAACTGAACCAGGGGTGACCTGTGACCTGTGCCCTTTGTGTAGACAAAAAGAAGCCAAGTCAAGCTGAAAGGTCTCCCGTTCACATGGCTGAAGGATCCTTCGGAACGACCCTTAGAATACGGACTGACGCCAGCAAACAGCTGTTACCGTAAGGTTATGTGCAGGTTGACTTCCATATGTAGTGAACTCTGGATGTACATGTATGTACACCTCATGATGTCAATACTGTCTCTATTTAAGTGGACGCTTTCTTTGTCTCTCGGTCAGATGTGTCCACCCACAGAGCATGATCTCATTAAAAGGTCTTGCTATCACTCTCCCTGACTCCACTCATCTGTTTTCCTGCATACCACCACGACTCAGCCACACAAGAAGACAAGAACAGAAACCCACCTATCAACTACAAAAGTATTAAGTTTTGCAAATAAATAAACTGCAAATACTGTAAAACAATCTGCTCTGCCAGTGTCCTCTGCAGCAGTGCATATCAGTCAAATTAAAAAGTCGATACAACAGAATATTTTTATTAAAGTTCTGTTTTACTGTTATTTAATAAAACATCAAACTGCTATAGAAAGTTGACACAAAGTCAACACTTTATAAAGCTTTCTGCTCTGGGAAAGAGCTTACAGTAAAATAGCCATGTAAACTAAAATGATGGGACTTAAGGGTTTTTAAGGTCCAGCAGTCCAACATGGAACTCTTTACTTACTTTACCTATGAGAGTGTGGCCCTCTAGAACAGACACGCCTGATATAAAGACTACAAGACTCACTGTGACCTATAAACTCTTAAAAAGCCCCCTCTTTAGGCCTCACCTTCTTTGAAACACAATGACAGATTTCTAGTCAGATTATATATGACCACATTAATGTTTAGCATGTTTGGAAAGTTTCTCAGATTCCTCAGCCAAACAGTCAGGGGCACTGAGGTAAATTAGGCTCCAAATTAACAAGAAAACAAAACAAACCGGGACTAAAGTTGGGGCAGGCTGATAAACGCCCACTGTGTGCATGTTTAACGCATGTTTATAACGACATTTTGTTACCTACCTTTAGCTATGATCCAGTACTTTCTGCTGCGCTCACACTTCCTCACTTTGTTCCCCTCGCGCTGGCTGTAAACATTCGCCGTGACGTAACACAACGCACACGGCACAACCCGCCTTCAAAATAAAAGCACCACGCTGCAGGCGCAGGAACACTACTAGGTTATTGTAGTGGACATCAGCTAAAGTAAAACATAAAACTGGGTGCGAGAAAGCATCTTAGTTAGCTGAAATATAACATTAAAAAAAAGCTTTTTGAGAAAAAAACAAAACTGAAATAATTCAGTTCAGTTTTATTTTATTTATAAAGGCGCTTTACACTGTAAGGTAGAAATCCTGCAGTGTTAGAGAGAAAACCCCAACAATCAGACAATCCCCTATGAGCAAGCACTTGGCAAATGTGGAAAGGAAGAACTCCCTTTTAACAGGAAGTGACCTCCAGCAGAACCAGGCTCAGGGAGGGGCAGCAGCCTCTTGTGTGCTCATAAATGTAAGTAAATGAAAATAAAGCCTTCACCACTAGAGAGCAGCATTTTACCAGCACGTGTGTTGGGATGTTTTTTAGCTGTGTGCTGCTGTTCTGTTAGCTTTTGATATTTGTTTTTAGTCCTTACTCTATGTCCAAGAGGCTGAAGTTCAACTTCAGTTGATATTACCTCTGGATGAAACACAGAAATTAATAAAAAGTATCTTTTATGTAATTGCGCTATATGGTCAAAAGTATTGGGTTGCCTACAGGAGCCAACCTTTATTAGTCCCCACAAGTGGGGAAATTCCAAATTCTACACTCTGTTGTTAATGTACACAATTCCACATGCAGGACTGAATACACACACACATGCACAGACAGAACCAGTATACATGCATTGTTGGAGAGGTGATCAGAGTGAGAAGGCAGTCCCTGAAGGGCACAGGGGAGCAATGTAGGGGGTTCAGGGCCTTGCTCAAGGGCACCTCAGCAGTGCACCAACACCTCTCCAGCTTCCAGGCCGCACTCCTTAAATAGTGGTTCATGTCAGCCTTGAACCAGCACCCTTCTGCAATGCTTCTTGTTCCGGCTTCCAGCCTGCACACATATAGTGCTCTGAGTGAGTCTCGAACCAGAGAGCTCTGGTTCCCAAACCAAGTCCCAATAGACTGTGTCACTGCTGCCCCCTTTATGACATCCCAGTCTAATCTGTAAGCATATTATAAGCTTAATATGGAGTTGACCCCCCCCCCCCTTTTACAGGTATAACAGCTTTCACTCTTCCGGGAAGGCTTTCTACAAGATTTTGGAGTGTGTCTGTGGAATTGTTTGCCCATTCATCATCAAGGATAAAAGGCATTTATCCTTACTGGATTTACTTAGCAAGAACTTTGGAAAAGTTGCATTCACATATAATATATTTTGCTTTTACATTCTAGATGCCAGTCTGGTAACATCCACCTTTCCTCTGTTTGTGTGGTGCATGGTCTTCTTCTGACACAGAAGACAACTTTCCAATGCTCCACTTAGGCCAGGTTTGTTAATTTAAGAGAGGATGCTCCCAGGGAACGGGACATAAGCTTATCCACCAGATAGGTCTGGGTTTATGGTACCCTTGCAGGGGTGTTGTAAAGCCATTACAGGCTGGGATGTCATTAGTTCATGACTTCTCTCTACCTCCCTTCACAAAGGGAGTACTTCATATGTTTTCTGTTTGTCACTTTAGGTAATAAACCACCTTAAGGATCCCTATAAGAACACCTTGCTGACACTTTGTATGTTCTCCCTGTGCACAGGTTTTCAAATAAAACTGCAGCATTGATCTTTTCTCAGCCGAGACTCTTTTGATTAATTTTTCCACCACGTAAGTTAGAAAGTTTGCATATCCTTAATTTAATTTGCTGCCCTTATTTTAAATGGTGACAACAAATGACCAACTTGGTTTTTCTTTTTGTCCTTTCCATTGTTGAAAAGGAATGTCACAGCTAAGACTTAGATCAGGTCTTTGTCATCATCATGTCAACATTCAGCAGTAATTCCACTCCTTTGTCAACACAGCTTGTATCCTTATGATGACCGCATTTTGTCTCTAACCCTCGAAGGTCTAAGTCATGATTGGTGATAACCCTAATCCTAACCCTATGATGTCAGAATATGTCATTTTAGTCTTTTTAAAAAATTGCCCGCCCAAGTTTTGGCAATCAGAGGACAAAAAATTCATTCTGACATGCATCAAAAATTGTTTACTTTTGTAACTTACTTTCTGTTTGTCTCCAAAAGACAGGGGTAATGTGAGGATTTGGGCTTGGGCTTATCACTAATGATGACTTAGAGGCTAAGAATGTGCCTGGCCTGAACTCCTGACATACTGCTCTGTTTGTGCCATTGAAAACTGAAGTAAACATGTCTCCTTTTATTCTTCACACTTACATTTGCTTGACATAACACATGTACACACCCAACCCAGACAACGCAAACAGTTTCAATACATCTGTCATCGCAACCTAATGATTATTGCTCTGAAAATGCTTTACGTGTCTTTTTTTTAAAAAATAAAATGACATTTAATAGACAATTAACATTTGTGATCAGACAGACATAGAAAGAATAGTAAAAAAAAATCAAAATTTTTACAAGCTGGAACTTATTTTTGCTTTTTATTTTGTAGTTCCACATGTAGTGTCCTCCGTAGTGTAGGTTACACATTCACCTTACAAGTGAAAAGTCCCTGGTTCAAATCCAGGTGTAGAAACAACCCCCTCTCACCTTACCCATACCCTGCATTTCACTTTACCATCTGCAATCTCTGGATAATATCTTGAGTATTTCAAATGCAAGCATATAAAATGGGCTTGTTGTTCGAGGCGGACAACTTTTGTTTCGCTTAGGGTGCGAGAGGTCCTGAAACCAGCCACAGGGGCCCACAAGCCAGTGTAG
>VUQH01074978.1:0-62027 GCA_015106775.1 Etroplus canarensis
CACCTCCAGCTCTGCCTCCTGTCTTTTTGTCAGTGCCACCGTCTCCAAACCATACATCATAGCAGGTCTCACTACCGTCTTGTAAACCTTCCCTTTCGCTCTTACTGCTGCAAAGCACCCCGTCTCCCGTCTCCACCCACTCCACCCTGCCTGCATTCTCTTCTTCACCTCTCTTGTGCACTGTCCATTGTTTTGGCTGGTTGACCCCAGGTATTTAAACTCATCCACCTTCGTTACCTCTACTCCTTGCATCTCCACCGTTCCACCTGCCTCCTTCTCATTTATGCTCTGTTTTGCTTCTACTGACTTTCATTCCTCTTCTCTCCAGTGCATACCTCCACCTCTTCAGGCTCTTAACCACCTCCTCCCTACTCTCACTACAGATCACAATGAAAGCATATAAATCCGTCTGTGTTTTTTGAAAAAATAAAATATATCTTATTTTAAAAGTATTTCTTAGACAGCATCAAATCATGGATAGATTGAAGGTTTCATAGGATCAGAAGTTCAATGCATCAAGCTCTGATCACTGAATTAGAAAATCAGCTTTATCCCAAATACTGAATTAAACAAAACAAGGAAGAAAACATTCCACTTCAAGACTTCAACTCTGACCGAAAAGAAGTTGCACTTCCTTCTTCAGAAAGAAACTCCACCTTCCCTTTTGTATCTTTAAGGAGAAGGATTCATACTGCTGTAAGAGTATGAGTCCAAACACAGCTCAAACCTGTGAAAAACTACATGAAGACCAAAGAAGACCAAGCACTGCTGACTGTCCTTCACAGTTATCTGACCTCAGCTTCAAAAAGATTTATGGGCACACATGGAAGACTAAGGAAGCCTGACAGAAGGTTTCTGGATCATGCAGAGATAGCATGGGTTATCAGGTTTGAACAAACTTGTGAAGTCTGTGCAGCTAGAGCAGGTAGAGCAGGATTTCTATTGAGACCAGAAGGTTGGTGTTTGGATCCTCTGCTCCTCCAGATCCACATCTGCCTGTGAAAAAAAGGAAAAAAAGCATTATAACAAATAGCACTCCATTTGAGATTTAACACAGTCTGAATTTCATGGAGGCCTTTTCGCTTAAATTGTTTAGCTGATGTCATTTGTATCTTAATTTGAAACAATCTCTACTCCTAAAGAACCCTGCGAACAAGCAGATGAACTCGTGAAACTGTGTTTTAAGTACACGAGCCAAAAAGATTGAGCCGCACAGCTGTTGACAGAGGATCAGTTCACTGATTAACTGAACTCTGATAAGAGTTCAGCTCAGTGTGGTGGGAGCCCCGTCTCACACGCCACTCTCTCAGGGAGAAAAGACACACAAAGTGACAGAGGACTTTATGTTAACTCGCCATGCAGAGCAATTTCTGTTGCACACAGCTGGAGACCCAGACCCAGCAGCCTAATTGCTGCTTTTATGCTCAGCCTTCTCAGCCAGGTCTCTCTTGAAAAAGAGATTTTTTTTAATGTCCATGAGCCTTTTTGTAACCAATATAAATAAAGGATTATATTTCATATATGCTCCAAACTAGCTAAATGGGTTCTATCTCCAATAGTTAACTTGAGTGAACAGCATTTGACTTTACAAAAAGCAGAAATGAGTGCTCATGTTTGTCTGCTTGCATATGACTATATATAGCCAAAAAGGAAGGAAAGTTCAGAGTTGAGTAGTTATGCTACTGAAAGTTGTCTCGTAGTCCCTTGACGGCTGGCCATGTTGTATAAAAAAAGGGAACTTTGATGCAATGAAGGCCCTACGTTTAGTTTCAAAATTGACTATAAATGAATGTTAAAATCAGTCTGAAATGTAGAGGTACTTTACTGTCAGGCAGGCAACACAGTGGAGGCTGTTAGCACTGCTGCCCTGTATTCAAATCCACCAGCTGCCTGCGGTCTCTGCGTGGAGCTTACACTTTCTCCCTCTCTCTGGGTATTCTGGCTTCCTCCCACAGTCCAAAGACATGCTTGATACATTAACTGATAATTCTAATTTGGCATCGCGATGGACTGGCGACCTGTCCAGGGTACACGATACATTTCACCCCATGACAGCTGGGATAGGCTCCAGCGCCCCTGACCTGGACAAGCAAACGAAAACGGATGGATGGATTTCAACATTCACCAGGTTGACAATTACCTCTTTAGGTAACATCATCTAGAATCTGAACCTGCTTGTTTCATTAGTGGCTAAAGGTGTGGCTGGATGAGTTTGGTGTTCAAGAACTTGAATGGCCCACACAGAGTCCTGACCTCAACCCCATCCAACATCTTTGGATCTTATAGAAAGCCTTCTCAGAAGAGTGGAAGTTGTCCATATCAATACCTATGAATTTAGAATGGGATGTCATAAAAGCTCCTGTAGATGGCCCGATACTTTTGTCCATATGGCGTGTGTCATTTTGGAATGGATTATTGTTGTAAAATATATCCCTGAACAAAGATGTTTTTAATAAATGTAACAAATAAAGGAAGCAGGTGTTTAAGGCTGGTGACGTTGACAAATTGGTAGAACTGACAGTAACTTTTTGCCAGATTTTTGGCTAGTTACTCATGTCATAGTCAAGGCTGTGGGAAGTAGGGGTACTGCCACAAAAGGCAGACATCACAGCGCCCCCTGCCTTTTGCAAAAATAGATAAATGTGCTCAAATACTTTAAATGATATTTCTGTTTTTATTTATCTCCATGTGATTTGGAAAGTTGTGATAAATAAGAAGCAACACAGAATTATGGCTTTATTCTTGAAATAATGCCAGGTGTCCTGGTCAAAACGACATCACATAGCCTGTACCTAGAAATGATCCATCATTCAGAAAGGGATCAGCTAACAGTTTTCACAGCTGTCACAGCAACATAATGGTGTGAAAACATTATAAAAAGAGCACAATGAAAGACCAGGTGATTAAGGTGCTCAGTCCTCCTCTTCATAGAGGCTGTGGCAATTACAGGGGCCATCCTGGTGATCATTTTCCAACTCGCAGTGATTAAAAACGTGGTTTGGCTGCACCGTGATGCGAAAGAACCTCGCACATCTGTCCCTGATGAGTGTCCTCTCGCACACATTTTGAATATTTTGTTCATGAGAAAGTTTATCTCGTAAACCTCTGAGCACCACGTCAGATTTGGAGTATTAAAACTGAAGCAGATGAAGGTAAAGTTTGGGCTTATTATGAGTGGCTGCTGAACATTTTAACACCATCATTAAACATGAGTACTTTTGCTTCAAAAGGGTATTTTACTATACTGTATGCTGTGCAAATTTCTCTTTTGGGCTGCAAAATATTGCCCATGTTTGGATAGGTTCTAGTCAGCTGTGCGTAAATAGACTTACTGTATGTTCTGCACTGCTGTGCCCAAAGAGATGCCAAAGTTGTTTTTGTTCTTGTGTCATGCTGAATTTGTGCACCCGTTATGCAGGACTGTGTGGCGTCTGCGCTGTTAAAATACTGTGCGTAATCTGGTATGTTTTTTCCTCTGCTGTGCCGACCGGTTCAGTTTTGGCTGTTCTCGTCTGCTGTGCGCAGCGGGGCCTGGCAAAGTTATATTAAAATGCGACAAGAGAATGTTAAAACTAGAAGTCCAGGTTTTTATGCGTATGAAGTACGCACACGTGTGCGCACACTTCAGCACCCCGAGCTTCAGTGCACTTCCCACAGCTCTGGTTGCAGTGGTTGGTAAGAATTTGACAGCATGAAAAGGAAAAGAAGGCAAAATAGCTAATTTTTCACCCTCCGTGTACACAACTGGGAACATATGGGATTGCACATGTGTTCCAGTGTGTTCCAGATTACTGCATTCACAACCGCAGTGATTAATTGAGCTTTAACTAATGGCTTTTGCTTAAGGCGTATACTCTAGTTAGGAGATAAATTATAATCCTTTATGCGACGCAACGTTTGAGACTGTATAAATGGGAGTATTGCTATCCAAACACACACCATTATTAACTATGTGAGCATGTGCATCAGAGGAGGCTGAATCCTGACAGGAAATGACCCCTCTGCACTGTTTGAATTTCAATGCATATTTTACAGTTTGAGTACTTCTGCCTGCTCCTCAGGAATGAAATGCCATGCTCATAATTTTACTCCGTGGCTTGGTTTTATCTGCAAGAAAAAAACTTCCATGCCCAATCCTGGCCTATTCACATCACATGCGTCAAGCCAAGTGTTTCTTTCGGGCCGTCAGGTCGAGGCGCAGTGAGGCCGGTCCGCAGCAGAATTAATGGGTCCAGTCAGCGAGGCAGCGTGCAGCTGAGCTAACAGCTAACACAGTTTAGCGCTCTCGGGGGCCCAGGCGTTCACAGAGGTCACAGAGCAGCCGGGCGCTGATGTGCTCGGTGCTGTGTCGGCCATAGAAGCTCAGCCAGCCGTTCCTAATGACATCTCTCGGTGACGACGGCGCTGATTGTGCGGTGCTTCTACCATCAGGCCCGGGAATGAGTTTTGACAGTCACATTGTGCCGTGAATGCAGGCTGACCCTTGGGAAGAGCTGGACTATGATGTCATGGGTCAGCACGTGTTGCACTCCGCATTGTGAGAGAAGGCCGGTCCGCCGGCCAGAAGAACTTCGCCCAAAGCAACATTTGGCTTGCTTTCGAGCCGAACAGCAATTATCTTAGCCCTCCACTGTGGAGGCGATTACATGTGTAAACACAGGCTGGGAAAATAACACAAGGGATTTACGAGTTGTGTTTCTTTCATTAAAATGAATAGTTTGCATGTACAGATGAAAACTGTTGGCAGTTTCTGCTTTGCCCATGTGATCAGATTAGTGATTGTGTAATTTATTGTTTGGGGACTCTCGCCTTAATTTCCCTTCTCAGAGGCCCAGGAGTGAAAGTAAGGTGTGAAAAGCCTACATTTGCATTTGCAAATAAAACCCCCCACAATTCCCACTGAGCTCCATTAATCACACAGCAGCTTTGCCAAATGGATAGATATCTGGCAGTTTGACTGGCATGCCTCCAAATTCATCAGCATGTTGCACCTTCTTCTGCAGCGGTTTAATGATGCCCAACTGGAGACTTAGCCCCACCAGCTGTTTAGTTAGACAAACTCCCAATATTTGGAAAATCCATCCATCATCCATCCATACATCCAGACTGCTTATCCAGGTCCAGGTCACCGGGGCAGCAGTCTGAAAAGAGACTCCCAGACCTTCCTCCAGCTCTTCCACTAGGTGTTCCCAAGCCAGTGGAGAAGAGGTGTAATCTCTCCAGGGTGTCCTGGGTCTGCCTTGGGGCCTCCTCCTGGCAGGACTGAAATGCCTCACCTAGGAGGCATCTAGGAGGCTGGCGCCTCAACTGGCTCTTTTGTTTGTGGAGGAGCATTTAGAGAATAATTAGCTGCTGATTTTCTTAGAATCAATACCAAATGCTTGCCTTATTTCTAAGGAAATCTAATTAGTTGAAAGCAGATATTGTAAACACGGAGACTAAATTTGTATTTTTTGTTCCTTTTCTCAAGCTTATGATAGAAAACTCTGCAACATTTAAAGTCTATGTAAATTTGAACAACTATCGCCGCTGCCCGAAACTGGGCACTATTCACTTACTGGTTTCTTGGATTAATGGAGGAGTTTTATAACACATGGATTAACCATTTTAATTTGTAAGAGAAAGAATAACACTTTTTTTTCATGGAATACATAATGTAAGTCTCTAGCATTGATATCACCTTTTTTATACTTTTAATTTGTCACAACTGGTCTTTCTGTCCATAGTTAAAAACCATTAGTAAAATATGTGAGAACTGGAACCAGAGTGCCTTTAAAAGTAATACAATGACATCAATAAAGGTACCAATAGCCATAGTCACTCATCAGCCCCTTCATCTGTTACACCTTGCTAGTACCAGGTTGGACCCTTTTTGCCTTCAGAACTGCTTCGTTGACACAGATTCAAAAAGGTGCGAGAAACATTCTGTCCATGTTGATGGGAAAGCATCACGCCGTTGCCGCGGATCTGTCTGCTGCACGTTTCCCACTCCACCACGATGCTGAGGTGAGCTGTGGTGTTTAAACGATGTTCAGTTAGTACTGCTACTAGTGCTCAAAGCGTGCCAGGAAAATATCCCCCACAGCACCAGCAGCAGCCTGAACCACTGATGCAAAGCAGGATATGGATCCAAAGTGAGATACTAACAGCCGAATGTCAGACCAGACAGAGTCTTTCCAGTCTGCTATCGTCCACTTTTGTTCAGCCTGTATGAAGTGTAGTCTCAGTTTCCTGTTCTTAGTTGACAGGAGTGGCACCTGCTGTGGTCTTCTGCTGCTGTAGCTTCAAGACCTAACATATTTTGCATTCTGTGTGCTTTGGTTGTAATGAAGGGTTATTTGAGTTACCGTTGCTCTCCTATTAATCTCAAAGCAGTCTACCCATTGTTGTCTGACCGCATGCATTAACAAGGCATTTTTGCCTGGAGAAATGCCACTTCATAAAAGCGATATTTTCTCTCTTTTGGACCATTCTCTGTAAACCTTAGAGATGGTTGTGCAGAAAACTCCCAGTTACATCAGACGTTTCTGAAATACACAGACCTGCCCATCTAGCACCAACAACGACGCCAGGTTCAAAGTCAGTTAAAGCATCTTTCTTCTTCCCCATGCTCGGTTTGAACTTCAGCAGGTATTCTTCAGCGTGTCTGCATGCCAAACTGCACTTCTATGTGACTGACTGATTCAATATTTGTGGTACTGAGCAGCTGAACAGGTATACTAATGAAGTGAGTAACTGTATACTGCTAGTTCCAGTGGCATTAGCAAATCTGATGAAATCAGCTGCAATACATAGTGTCACTATAACATTATACTGACATAACCTCATTGGTACACACCAGAGGTCTCCTTATAGCAGAGGTGCTAGCTTCACTACAACCCAGGACCTACACGGAAACTCTCTCAAAGGGCTCAAAATGTGCTTCTACTGACTGTCAACGCTCCACCAGAGTCCCTGTCTCTCCAGCTGAGACACGGAGAGAGTGATGGAAGCTTCTCGCAGCAGTTAACTCTGGATACAAACTGTATGTCCGCAAGCTACAATAAGCAATGGTCCAGCTGCAACTTCAAGGGTGGAGATGTGGAAGTTTTAAAAACTGCAGTTCCTCATATGGCCACTTGAGACTGGCTTCAAAAGTGAGTCAATGTTGAAATTCCATGTTGAAATGCTCAACTTTGGCAATGAAAATTAATTGATTACAAAAACTGTTTTGGTTTCTTTGCATAATTTTCTTTTTCTAATTTTGTCTTTCACAATTATTTTGAATATGAAATTTGGATTTTTCTTTATTTCCCCAAAGCTGAGCTCCCACTCATGCGAAGTTGATTAAGAATAATCGTAATGATTCATTGCAGAGTGCCCTCTGAAAGCAGCCAAGAGGCCCATGGTATCTCTGGAGGAGTTAGAGAGATCCACAGCTCGGGTAGGACAATCTGTCCTCAGGACAACTGTTACTCGTTCATTCCACGAATGGCAAGTAGAAAGCCATAGGAAGTCCTGTTTGCAGTTTGCCACAAGCCATGTTGGGGGCATAGCAAGCATGTGGAAGAAGGTGCTCTGGTCAGATAAGGCCAAAATGTTTTGGTCAAAATGCAAACCACGATGTGTGGTGGAAAAATAACACTGAACATCACCCTGAACACACCATCTCCACCATGAAACATGGTGGTGGCAGCATCATGATGTAGGGATGCTTTTCTTCAGCAGGGCAAGGGAAGCTGGTAAGAAGGATGGAGCCAAATAAAAGGCAATCGTGGAAGAAAACCTGTGAGAGTCTGTAAAAGACTTGAGACTGGGTTAGAGCTTCACCTTCAAGCAGGACAACAACCCTAAACATGCAGCCAGAGCTGCGATGGAATGATTTAGCTCAAAGCATATTCATGTGTTAGAATGGCCCAGTCAAAGTCCAGACCTAAGACCAACTAATTTGAAAAATGCTGTTCACAGATGCTATCCATCCAATCTGACTAAGCTTGAGCTATTTTCCAAAGAAGAATGGGCAAAAATTTCACTTCACAATTACGTGCTGCTTTGTATTGGTCTATCATATAAAATCCAGATAAATTACATTTACAGTTTTAATTAAACAAGAAAAAAATGCAGAAATGTTCAAGGAGTATGAGTACTTTTGCAAGGCACTGCAAAAGACTTGTACTGTTGAAGCATTTATGGCCTGCTATGATGTACAGACTGTCCAAGATTTCTGTGCTTCAGTTTTAATGAATGAATATTTAGTATTTTGTTAGTCTGTTGATTAGCACGGATTAGCACTTATAAATTTTAAAGAAGCTGCTTGTTAACCAAGATTGGTAGCATTCATTTATAACTTACCGCTTCATCCTGCCATCCAAATATGGTCATTTCTACCTCCAAAAAACAACATGTCGGTACCCAAAATGTATAGGCTTCATAATCCCCAAAAACCATTTCCTTGTTTTTTAAACTCGTGTAATTTCTGTTCATAATTAATAAATTCAACACATGACAGAAGTAAGATTATTTCTTCCTTTAAAACTGGAAAAGAATGAAGTAACTTGGAAACAATGTGAATAATCGAGCTTTGATCCCTCGCCTCGTGAACACAGATAAGCATCGACTGTTCACGTGTGACTTCCCTTCAGCTTGTACAGTTCATTACACTGGAGGAATTGTTTGCGAGCCTGTTCATATGCACACAAGCATGTGTACACATACAGCGTTAATATCAGCAGTCGCTTTATTATGTTAGCTCCAAAGGAACATTATTTACAGTGATGCATCGAACATCACATCACATTTTTCATTCATTCATTTTTTTAGAGTTCACCAATCAGATGCAACATTATGACCACTGACAGGTGAAGTGAATAACAGTGATTATCTCCTCATCATGGCTCCTGTTAGTGGATGGGACATATTAGGCAACAAGTGAAAAGTTTAACCTCAAAGCTAACGTGTTAGAAAGAGGAAAAATGGGCAGACATAAGGATTTCAGCGAGTTCAACAAGGGGCAAATGATGGGTAGATGACTGGGTCAGACCATCTTCAAAACTGCAGCTCTTGTGGGGTGTTCCAGGACTGCAGTGGTCAGTATCTATCCAAAGTGGTCCAAGGAGGGAACAGCGATGAACCAGCGACAGTTTCATTGGCAGCCAAAGAAAATTAACGCATGCGGGGCAGCAAAAGGGGGACCAAGACTGGGCAGATGGTAATAATGTTATGCCTGATCAGTGTATAATGCGTTTTTTAAAAAAATTATCATTAACTAAATATCATTTAACTGTCATTGTTGCAGCTAATGACTGCATGGCAGATTGTCAGATCATTAAGTCAGATATCATCCCCATCTAACTTACCTTTTAAAGCTCAGGTACTGTAGCTCTTATTGGTACCACTGAGACGAGTTCAAATTACAAGAAAGTGGCAGGGGGAGTTGAGTAGCCTACAGTCCATCTTCAATACAACATCCAGCCTAATCATATGACCCAGCCCTCACCCTCAGACTTTCAGTGCAGTTTAAAGATAAGACGAAACAATAACCCAGGAAGAATTTATATTTCCTTCAGAACTTGCAGTATCATGCAAAGGTCTTAAGCCACCCTTAATTTCTTTATATTTTGCGAGGAAAATGGAAAATAGATGCACTGATTTATTAAAATGTGCAAATATAAATAGAAATACAGTACATAAGGCAAAAACAGAATTTGTACAGTTCTAATGAGCTTAAAAGTCAATATTTGATATGAGCACCTTTATCCTTCAACACAGCCTGAACTCTCTTAGCCAAGCTTTCTTGTTATTTCTTTAAGTAGTCTTCAGGAATAGTTCTCCAGGCTTCTTGAAGTACATTCCAAAGCTCTTCTTTGGATGCCTCTCCTGACCTCCAGTGCACATACTGATGATGATTTGAACCAAAAATTTTGAATGTGGATTAATCCCCCTTAAGACCTGTCACCACTGATTTTCAGTCCAGTTCTTGTGTATTTTGTACTTCAGAATGATTTTTTTGACAGCCACCCTTCCATTGAGCCCATTTCTGATGAGGCTTTGGCAAATAGGAGCTGTTCCCACTGGGATTAATAAGTATTCTGATTCAGAACAACTGAAGGGCCAGGAGCATCTCTCAGGCCGTGTTTTACTGTAGGCCTTTCCTGGAGTTTTTCTCCAGATTTCTTAAGGACATGACTTTCAGATGCTGTTCATCTGCTGTAGATAGTTTTTTGGACCTGCCACTTCTTCGTTTGTCCTCCACTTGACCAGTTTCCTCAAATTATTTTTAAGGAACGTCAGATACAAGGGCCAGACAGAAAGTAAGTGAAAAACCACACAATATAAAAAAATTAATAAATAAAAATTGAAAGACCTTCAGAAAGTGTGGAGAATTATTGATCAAGACCAATTTAAAAACTTACATGAAATGATGGCTCCTTGGAAGCAAAATATGAAGAAATGAGGTGTGGCTCGAGACTTTTGCACAGTACTGTACGTGACTCTCAAATGTAGTAAAGTTGCTTTCGGTAAGTATTTTTGCTTCTGCGTATTACATAAATGTTAACTGTTCAATGCCATGGTTCTAGAATAATGAAACCATCTGGCTTCTGGTTTGGCTGGTTCCCTATTAGCCTCACTTTTATTATGATATTCTGTGTGCGCCTGGATAGAAAATATACTCGGAATATAAAGCCTTGACTGCACAACTGAAAGAGAAAGAGCAGGAGCCCTTCTGTATTCCCAACTGGCAGCGTTCCCCTGGTAGCCAGTGGACGGTGGAGCCATCGAGCTAACTCTAGAAACTCTCCCTGGTAAACGTAAGAGTCCATTCATTACAGGAAGATGAAGCAAAAGAGTAACAGGATCCTCAAATAACTCAGTTTAGAGAACTTCGGCGATTCAGAGCATTAAAATGTGAAATTAGGTTAGCATTCCTTCAACTAGATCAGAATGTAGGCGGAGCTGCCTCCAAAGGGTGTCTGGACTCAACCTTGGAGGAGGATGAGGAGCTACGTCTTTCGGGGAGGGGAATGAGAGTAGGGTCACTACCCCTCAACATCAAAAGGAGCCAGCTGAGGTGGTTCAGGCTTCAGACCGGGGTCCCTCCTAGGTTCATCTTTGGTGAGGTGTTCTGGGCATGTCCTATCTGAACCCAGGACACACTGGAGAGATTCTGTTTCTCAGCCAGCTTGGGAATGCCTTCGAGGAGCTGGAGGAGGTGGCCAGGGAATGGGAGATCTGAGCGTCTCTGCTTATACTACTGCCCCTGCGCTGGATAAGCGGCAAAACTGGCAGTGTTAAGTAGGGCTGAAACATACAAAAAACATGAGGTCTTGCATGCTTAATTCACACTGCATTTCCTACAAAACATCACTGCTGAAAGCTACAGGAAAATCAAGGATATCTTGAGGGTATGGTAGAAAATGCCTGATATTTTAGTGGCAAAACTGGCAACCCAGCACTTCCATGCTGGCACAGAGGAGCAGTGGAAAAAACAAACTGCGCTGTGCTCCTCTGCTGTTCCTTGTCCTTTGCTCGGTAATTACATCCCCACATCCTGATGTGAAGCAGATATTCAGAGCTTTTAATAGGCTGCATGTGCAAAGCGCAGGAGCAACAGCAATTCATCCAAGGTGCTGAGTGTGCAGGAAATGTCTATCGCAGCTCCTGGTACACCTCACGCTGCCGAGATGGCTCTCCTATGTTTCCCTGCTGCCAAAACCCCATATCAGTACTTGGATTTCAGTTTCTCTGACCCGCTTTGTTTACTCCGTACCTTTTTCAGACCCCTTTTAATCAAGTTCCTATTGTTTGCTGACTTGCAAACTGAAAATGTGTGCCAACCGTGTATGTGGTACCAAAACTAGCCAAACACTGCGGTCGGAAAAGAGGCTATCATCCTGTGATTAGGCCTGCTTTTTTCTCTTTGTAGAGGAAAACTTCCTCGGTAATTACAGAGGTAATATTCAAGTTTCCTCCCACGTGTTGGTGTAAGCTTTAAGGCAACATGTAAGTGAAGGTTCTTCAGCTGAACTATGAATAGAAAGGAGGAAAATTAGTCCGAATGATCTCATTTTTTTTTTTGGACTGTCAGTATGACCTTATTGGTAAAGCTCCATGTCACTAAAGAGAGTAGCGGTTTAACTGTTGGTCACTTCATCTGTTAAGTTTTCTCAGTGTTGGCAAAAAATGCACCATTAGTGTTTCCAGTTGGTCATGCGCAGGGTCCTGTGTGTCACAGCCAGACTGCCAGATCTGAGTCCAAAACCACAAATATGCAGACGTGGTTTGATTTTCCCAGGCTACACGGACACTCTGGCAGTGACAGAGTACACAGAACTTAGAGGCAGTCTGACACTTCACGCTGACACAAGTATTTGTAAGTGCCATTTTTCCTTCTGCCTACTAACCCCGAAGACAGTCTTAATGCAATTCCAAAAGCCAGGGTCCTTGTTCTGTGAAAAAAATATAATCTTGAATTCAGCAGAAACTGATATGAAACTTCACCAGTTTGCGCTAGACATAGAGCAAGTCACAGCCAGTGTTTGACAGTGTCGCTTGGGTTTTAACCTCTTAACATCCAGCAGGTTGCTGGTAAATCAGGTGAAGGTTTAGGATAAAGCTACATATTCCCCACATGTTAAACAAGCATAGTTTTAGAAACTAGAAGATGTTATATTTCCAGTGGGGTCTCTTACATGCATTCTAGAGTTCTTGTGTTTCCATTTAGGTATGCTCAACACTCACGATAACGACACTTGATCAGTAAATTCAGGTGTTTCATGCAGCTAGCCACGCAGTCTGTCTTTACAAACATTTGTGAAATAATTGGTCCAAAGAGCTCCCTGAATTTGAGTGTGGTGCTTTAATAGGATGCTACTGTTGCAACAAGTCAGTTGGTGAAATTTCTTCCCTCCTAGATGTTCCACCATCAGCTGTAAATGGTATTAGTGCGAAGCGGAAGTATTTAGGAAACACAGCAACTGAAGCTACAGAGCAGTGTCGCTTACATGTAAAATATTCTGGTACTTATACAGCACTTTTCTACCATAACTGAGCCCGCAAAGCACTTTTTAATGCAAGTTTATTTCACACAGAACTTTTTTGCTATGCTTTTAAACACATTTAACTATAACACACATTCACAATTCAGTGGATGCATTGGGAGCAATTTGAGGTTCGCTGTCCTGCCCAAGGACATGTAGAGTGGAGCAGCCAGGGATCAAACCACCAACCTTTTAGTTACAGAATGATCCCCTGAGCCTCCAGAATCCCATGCATCAGATGGAGTGGTATAAATGAAGTTGTTACTGGATTCTGGAACAGTGGAAACATGTTCTGTGGCATGATGACTCACACTTCCCACAGTCATTAACCTGCCTGACTTCACTTTGTCAGCTGTAAAGTTCAGTGGAGAAGGGATAATGGCATGAAGTTTTTTTGGGGAGTTGGCCTGGGCCCCTTAGTTCAACTTCAGCTTACCAAAACATTTTGGATAGTTCTATGCTTTCAGCTTTGGGGAAACAGTTTGGTGAAGGTCCTGTACTGTTCCAACATGACTGTTCCCCAGTGCACAAAAGATCTTGACTGGCCCGCACAGAACCTTGACCTCAACCCCATCCTTGGGTTGAACAAGAGTCAAGATTGTGAGCCAGACTCTCTCATCCACCATCAGTGTCTGACCTCACAAAAGCTCTTCTGGATTAATGGGCAAAAATTCCCACAGACACACTCCAAAATCTTATAGAAAGCCTTCCCAGAAGAGTGAAAGCTGTTAGTGGGAGGGCTAACTCTTTATTAATGCAATGAACTCAGATTGTGATGTCATAAAAGTAATAAAAGGGTGGGAGTGGCTCAGGAGGTAGTGTGGGTCATCCACCAATTGGAAGGTTGGCAATTCAGTTCATGGCTCCCCCAATACATGTGCAGAAACTCCCCTGGGCAAGATACTAAACCCCAAAATGCATGCATTGTAGTGTGAGTGTGTGCATGAAAAGGCATAGAATAAAGTGCTGAAGAGGCACGTGGGGGGCTCACTTATAGTACAGAGGTGCAATACTAAGTACTGGCCTGCTTACCATTAAAGCTCCTGTTGTCCATATAGTGTAAAGCGGTAAATGTAACCCTGAAGAGGTTGCTGGTGACCAGACAGATAAATGAGACTTGATTTGAAAAGTAATCTTTTAGTTTTGGAAATTTAGCACGTGGCTATGTGACCTAATTTAACTCTTACCCTACACAAACAGCAAGAAACTAGTTATAGAATCAAAGCTATAATTTGTACCAGGCTGTAAACATGCTTTTTAATGCTGTAAAGTTGGGCATTTTAACACCCAAATCAGTGAGAACTCATCAGCCTCAAGTGGCCATTAGAGCTACTGCAGGCGTTTTGGCTTCGTTCTTCAGCCCTGGAGGTTGCCACTTTGTAAAGTTAGGAGTTCAGATATTAAGTCACCTAAAACTGGTGTGTAGTCTACACCTAGCTTCTGTTTTAGCTTAAACATTTTTGCTTTGCTCTAAAGCAAAGCTGCCGATTTACCTCTCAATCTACGTTCCTACCCTCACCTGGGAGGAGACCCCCGAGGCAGACCCAGGACACGCTGGAGAGACTACGTCTCCCAGCTGGCCTGGGAACACCTTGGTGTCCTCGCTGAAGAGCTGGAGGAGGTGACTGGGGAGAGGAAAGGCTGGACTTCTCTGTTTGAACTTCTGCCCCCGCGACCCGGACCCCCCAGATAACCGGTAGATGATGGATGGCTGGATGGATGGATTTTGCTTTGCTTTCTTTCCACAGCCTCTACTACATCTTCTTGCACGTGTTGTATGTTAAAGTCTAAAAATAAACTTAAATTGTGACCGTGCATTTTTCATCCCTAAAGCTGGCGTTTTCTGCAGATACATGCACAGTTTTCTGACATGTCCAGAATTTGGTGATTCTAAGAAAACACAGAAATGCAGATTTATGTATTTCCACTTACATGGCATTGAAGTGATTGTGGTGCACAGATCTTTCCCACTTATTTAAAGGGCAAAAAACACTCTTCCCTGCCTGCCCCCACCTAGAGAGTCTGGGAGATTGTGACTTCTTCACTTGTTATTCCTATACCAGGCATGCCCTCAATTCAGCTTGTGAAAAGGCACATTCCTTTCCAGTTGAGCTGGGGGTGGTTTTACCCCAAAGATTAGCCCCTTTTCTTGCCTGCCTTCAAGAAAGCCCTTTTTGACTTGGAGTTTACGCTCTTCTTCTGGCATTCCATGCAGCCCCACAGAAAACACGCACTTCCTGTGGCAAAAAAAAAAAGCAAACAAGACCCCTAAATCCTTTCACTTTCTCATTTGCACCAGTGGAAGATTCAAGACTCGTAAAAATGATGGCCAGTGAATGCATCAACAAGCTTTAATTGGGCAGCTGATAAAAGGCACTTTCCAGTTTTTTCTGCCATCACCCACTTGCTTTTGAAATTCTAATAAAAAGCCTGCAAAAGCACTCATTTCCTCTGAGAAGTGCTTTGGGTGGCTTCCCCAGACTAAGCTCTACTAAATCTATGTGAAAAACATTCAGAGTCCAGAGACCGGTTTTGTTTGTGGCAGCTTCAGGCACTTTTTTTCTTTTAAAGCAATCAAACTGTATTACTTAAAAGTTTGGACACACATACTCATTCATGGCTATTTATTTGTTTTTGCTATTTTTCTCAGTGGAGAATAATAAAGACATCTAATTATGTAGTAAAAAATTAAAACAGATTTCATATTTGAGATTCATATGAACCACTTTGCCTTGATGACAGCCTTGCACATCAGTGGTTCTGCTGCCATATCTTAAGTTACTACACCTACCAGCATTACAAAGTGCCTTTCATCACAGCAGCTCAGCCCAGATCTTTATTTAAACTTCCTGTGAATGATTTTTAATTGATTTCGTGAAGAGTTGTGTCAATGAAAAGCTGAGGATCACTGCCAAGAGCTGCCTCCTCATTGACCATTTTACAGTAATGGAAAATTGGGCTGAAACGAAAATCCACCCTGTACCAAATTATCCATTCCCACCTAAATCAGGCGCACCATTGTCCAATGAATAGTTCAGGGTAAAAACGAGAGGGTTCCTTGAAAATAATTCAGGAACCACAGTGGTCCTATATACTCTCAACCCTGTTACCATACCATACCGTACCACACCAATTTATTTATAAAGCACTTTAAAAACAACAACACAGCTGACCAAAGTGCTGTACACCAAAAGTAAAAATATAAAAGACAACACAGGCCAGTAATCAAGTCTGAGAGTGGGATATGTTCCTCATGTGGGACCAAAAAAGAAAGGTCAAAACTGGGACTATTACTAGTGCCAGTGGGTCTGAACAGCATGACTTCTGTCTTGTTCTCATTAAAATTTTGAAAATTCAGTGCCATCCACCACCCTGATGTCACTGAGGCAATCGAGGAGTGGTTGGACAGAACACAGATCGATGTGTTTCAGAGGGATGTAAACCTGACAGCCGTCTGCATAGCACCAGAGACACCATGTTTATGGAAAATTACACCAAGTGGCAGCAGATATAAAGACAAAAGAAGAGGCCCTAGAATGGAGCCTTGTGGTATCCCCCCAGGGCAGATTACCAGATGTGGAGCTAAAATTATCATTACAATATGTATTGTTTATTTATGCTCTCAGTTAAAAAAAAAAACAAACAAACGTGATCTTCAACTTTACAAGTTCAGAAATTGTATAACCACAGTGTTACAAAAATATTGTTCATTTTTATAAAACTTCTATGTGCAGTATTTTTAGTTTAATGCTTTAGTCTGGCAGACACAGGTGAGACAATCTGTCATGATTTATTAAGGAACGGATGGACCCAGGCACAGACCACAGCTCTAGGAGTAGTTAAAGGGTTTATTTACAGTGCAGGAGCTCACAAAAGTCAGTGTGTTACTGTTCCAAGTTCAGCGGAGAGAGTGGGCAGGCAAGTGGGTTGCCACAATCAGAGACAGGGTTTTTTAAAAGGAATTGGAACCCCCCCACCCCCACCCCCACCCCAGGCACTCCATCCTGCTCTGCTTCTAGCCCAAAGGTGAGGGGTCAGCTGCGGAGGAGGAGACACTGAAGTTCCTGTGCTCCCTGAAGAGGAGGGGAAGTCAGGAGCAAAATTGCTTTGAGGTGGAGGCAGGTGGGGGACCTGCACACAAGTCGCAAGGTTGTACCAACAAAGCGACCAGACCCCCAGTGAGTGGACTGCAAAAGAGCTCCCTTGACCTTTCCAGGATGTACCCAGCCTCTCACACAATGACAGCGAGGATAGGCTCCAGTCAATTTTGGAAGTTTGAGGATCAATAAATATGTGAAAATGACTCGGTTCTGTAATCCGCCTTACACCTTCATGAAAGCATGTTCTAACTTGTGATCGATCTTTTAACGCAGGAGTGTGGCCGCATCCAAAGCCAACAGAACATTTCTTCAGAGACTCCCTTCATAGCAAAGCTTTCCAACTGGAGAAAGACACAGACAGACTTCGGTGCATAACTGCAACTCAACAGGTTGAAATAAGAAGACACAGAACTAACTTGTAGGAGACGTAGCTGATCAACATGTGCATAAATCTTTCTTGTGAGATAGAGACAGAAACATGTTAACAAAAAGGGGGGAAATCATCACCTTGCCAGTTGTAAATTGCAAATTGTATTCTGTGTTGGATAATGTATGTCTATGTGTACATTTTTACATAATTTTCCCAAATGGGATTAATAAAGCATTATTCAGTTCTGTTCAATATAAGACACATGCAAACACTAGGCTCTACTTGTTAATACTACACAGTCTTTGTCTACTATCCCTTTAAAATCGTTTTCCTTTTTTTAATGTAAGTATTAATTTACTATTTGTGCCTCCATAGGTTTATGGATGTATGCAAAAGGACCTTGGTTCAAGCTCAGGTAGAAACAGTCCCATCCACAACGAGACAGTTGTGTCAAGGAGAGTAGCTGGCATAAGATCTGTACCAGTGGGAAATCACTGGCTGTGGAGACACTTGGAGAAATACAAGGAAGCAGCCGAAGGTACTTATTTACACTTGGATTTAATTTGGGGCATGGCTACTTTGCTTAATACAGTAGGTGTTCTGACTCAGGCAGCTGGAACCAATAGCTGTCTGCTAGTCCTCACCTTTACTAATCCAAATCACTGAACTGGAACTCTGCACAGTGTGTGTGTGGTTGTTGCCCTTTGGAGCATTTTTAATGGTGTTTTTAACAAATAATATAGCTTATGTTGCACAGACCATCCAAGAAACTTGTGGTCAAGTTTGATGAGTGACATTCTATTTAATAAAAAAACAAACAAACAGTAACATCCATTTGCCAAAACCTCTTTTACCTTCAGCTGCTCTTTTGTATTCTCCGCAAGAGGTCACCAAGGCAGATTCATCCATACTGACAATTTGGCAGAAGGAAATTTGACAAGAGGAAAAGAGCACAGAGAAGGTTTGTGGATGTAGAGAAGGAGGACATGAAGAGGGTTGGTGCGAGGGAAGAGGATGCAATGATGAGGCTCCAGCAAACAGCAGCTGGATCAACTGAAGGGCCAAAAGCATCTCTCAGTTCCTGTCTCAGGTCTCTGATGGTAAATGGTAAATGGATTGGTGCTTATATAGCACTTTTCTACTCTGAGCACTCAATTTTACTGCAAGCCTCATCCTCCAGTTCACACACAGATTCATACAGCGCTTTATTCTGTCTTTAAGCACATTTAACGATCACACATTCACACTCCGATAGATGCATCGAGAGCAATCTGAGGTTCAGTGTCTTCCAAAGGACACTTCGACATGTAGACTGGAGAAGCCAGGGATCAAATTACTAACTTTCCAGTTGGAAGACGACCTGCTCTACTTCCTGAGCCGCCCCAATGAACTTTTTCTACCCCCTATTTTTTAAGGACATGACTTTCAGATACTGTTCAGCTGCTGCACAGTTTTAGGCCTGCCACTTCTTCTTTTGTCCTCCACTTGTTTAATTTCCTCAATTTTTTAAGGAAGGTCAGACTCAAAGACTGGAGAAAAAATTATTTTCAGTCCAGTTCTTGTGCAGTTTGGCATACCTCAGCCTTTTCTTGTTGTTTCTCTTCCTTAAGAGGCTTTGGCAAACGACAGATGGATCAGCTGAAGAGCCAGATGCATCTCACAGGTCTTTGCTGTATTTTTTGCTTAGTGACATGACTTTCAGATACTGTGCAGAGGTATTAGGACTGGACTGAAAATGAGTGAAAAAGCAGCCAGTGCCCAGTGAAAAACTTTAAAACACCTCCAGAAAGCCTAAAGAACCATTTCTCAAGACCACTTTTAAAAATGGCACAAACTCTGGCTCCTTGGAAGCAAAACATAAAGAAATGAGGGACTTAAAACGTTTGCACAGCACCATTGTTTCCTCTAATTTACCCATAGTTCAGGTTTTGATGCCTGTACTCAGTGGCTCTTCATCTTTCTGACCAGGTGATCTGTACAACATGTTCACATGTGCTGGAGGAAATCATTTGTCATGTCAGATGTGCTGGGAGAGTTTGCCTTGGCTGGCGGCTTTGATGAGCTCTGTAGAATTTATAATTTGACTGAGGTTTGTGAAATGTTCTGCACGGCTGTAGAATAACATGAAGACAACAGAGACGGAGACAATTCATGCTTTATTCAGTCTTCGTTAAAAACGGATACATGTCCTGTAAAGACTATAAAGTGTCTGTCGTGCAGCATGACATATTTATGGCTTGAACATTGACATGGTTTACTCATTGGCCTGCCTCACTGCCAACAGCCAAAACAAACCTGCGGACATGCTGGATGCAGAGGCAGTTCTGCATATCTTTGTGGATTTTTGTCCAGCCCCGCATGGGCTGCTAATGGATTTAACACTTGCAGTCTGTCTGCGGAGATTTAAAAGCACCTGGAATTGTCATAAAGTGGCTTTTCAATATGGTTCTTCTTTTTACAGCTCGCCAAAGAGCTGTCTTTAAGTTCGATTAAGTTCTTTGACCTCTAGTGTTCACTTTGGTAATCACTATCCAGATGTAGGTGTATTGTGAATATTTGGCTCTGTGGTTAAATGTGCAAATAAAACACATTTGGCTTTTTTTTTAAAGAACTTATGAACAAGAAACAATAAAAAGTAATCTGTGAAATGCGCTGCAAAACAGCCCATGTCTGCAAAACCAGACCAAGCTCATGAAAATTGCATGCAAATTCCAAATGTAGCAAAGCAGCCAGTGTTCAGATCTTTAAATCCATCCAACCCACTGAGTCAACCGACTCATCTGGCATTGTGGCATAAGGTAAAGGTGTCTCAAATGAACAAGTAATTGGTTCACTGAGTGTTGTGGAAGGACTTAAATTAGCCAGCTTCATAGACGCTGTGTGCCAAGGCCAAGAAGAATTAGAAGAAGATGAAGACTTTTTCACCACACAGCTTTGAGAACCTTGGCAAAACCAGTGTGTTGGCATTGGGCTTCAGCTTAAAATGTGCGATTCAGATAGACTGGTAAGATAATTAAACCACCCTACATACATTACAAGGTGGCTGTTTGGTCTGACATCAAGGCAAGCGCCCTAGAGCTTCACCTGTTTGTAGAAAATGAAGAAACTGGCTGAGCAGACTAGTTGGTGGACAGAGTTACTAATACACCTATGCAGCATAGCTACCAGAGAAAAACAGAGTTAAAGTAAGCTGTGCTGTTGGCTACCTGCCAGTACATGCCACCAGCTTACAACAGGAATAGCAATAACCACGGGATTCTGAGAATGAAATGAATTACCTGGAATTTACTGAGTGGCTAGTAGAGGCTACAATTGTATTATGTACAGGTACTCACAATAGAGATGCTAATTTTTATGGTTAGTAACAACATGTTCAATCTAAAAGTTCAATTGTGTGAACACGTGTCTCTATCAAGTGTCCTTTGGTCCATAAGGTTTGGGAAAAATAACTATTTTCTGTAATTTTGCCTCTGTACATCACCACAGTGGATTTTAAATCAAACAGTCAAAATGTGATTGAAGTGCAGACTTTCAGCTTTAATTCAAGGGGTTTGAAAAAAGAATTGTATTAACTGTTTTGTTAATAGTCCCCTATTTTCTGAGCTCAAAAGTAATGGGACATTTGACAGACAAGCAGTTGCATGGTGAGGCCTGTTCCCTTGTTATTCCATGACAAACTAAGCAAATAAAAGATCTGAAACTGAATCCAAGTGTTTGACTTGCATTTGGTAGCTGTTGACTGAAACTCTCAATATGACATCAAGTAGATGTCGATGCAAGTGAAGGAGGCCATTATTGGATTGAAAACAACAATAAACCCATCAGAGGGATAGCAAAAAATTTAGGAGTGGCCAAAACAACAATCTGAAGTATTCTTTAAAAGAAGGAATGCACTGGCCAGCTCAGCAACACCAAAAGGTCACAGATCTCTTTGCTTGGTTAAGGAAACCCTTTACAACATCTGGCCAAGTCAAGAACACTCTCGATGAGGTAGGAGTATCATTGTGATGCCTTCATGAATGTAAATACAGAGGGTTTACAACAAGTTGCAAACCACTGGTTACACTCAAGAACATGAAGAACAGTTTAGACTTTGCCAGAAAAAACATCAACTGTCCTTTGTCACTGATCCTGTTCGTAATTTTCATGGACAGGTTTTCTAGGGAATGGAGAGTGTCATGGTCGGTGGCCACAGGATCTCATCTCTGCTGTTTGCGGATGATGTGGTTCTGATGGCTTCATCGAGCAATGACCTACAGGCCTTGCTGGGATGGTTTGTTACTGAGTGTGCAGCAGCTGGGATGAAAATCAGCACCTCCAAGTCTGAGTCTATGGTACTCTGCCGGAAAAGGGTGGATTGCCCTCTCCGTGTTGGGGACCAGGTCCTGCCCCAAGTGGAGGAGTTCAAGTATCTTGAGGTCTTATTCACGAGTGAGGGGAGGATGGAGCAGGAAATTGACAGATGGATTGAGGCAGTGTCTGCAGTGATGCGGACATTGTACCGGTCTGTTGTGGTGAAGAGGGAGCTGAGCTCCAAGGCAAAGCTTTTGATTTACTGGTCAATCTACGTTCCTACCCGCATCTATGGTCATGAACTTTGGGTAATG
This sequence comes from Etroplus canarensis, assembly GCA_015106775.1. NCBI lineage: Eukaryota > Metazoa > Chordata > Actinopteri > Cichliformes > Cichlidae > Etroplus > Etroplus canarensis. Next base: position 22,094 of record VUQH01074978.1, read on the forward strand.
ACCGAAAGGATGAGATCGCGAATACAACCAGCCAAAATGAGCTTTCTCCACAGGGTTGCCAGACTCACCCTTAGAGACAGGGTGAGGAGCTCAGTCATCCAGGAGAGGCTCAGAGTAGAGCCGCTGCTCCTCCACATCGAAAGGAGCCAGTTTAGGTGGTTCGGGCATCTGATCAGGATGATTCCTGGACGTCTCTCGCTTGAGATGTTTCAGGCATGTCCCTCTGGGAGGAGACCACGGGTAAGACCCAGGACACAAAGGAGAGACTATGTCTCCCAGGTGGCCAGGGAACGCCTTGGTGTCCCCTCTGAAGAGCTGGAGGAGGTGGCTGGGGAGAGGAGAGTGTGGGCTTCTCTGCTCAAACTGCTGCCTTCGCAACCCGGACCCCTGGAAAAGTGGTAGACAATGAAACGAGACAGAAAAACGAGTCCAATACCTAAATGATGGGGAGAGAAAAGCATGGAAAAGGAAAGGAACAGCTCAGGATCTTAAGCATACCACATCATCTGTCAAACATGGTGGAGGCAATGTTATGGCAGGGAGATGTCTTGGCTGCCAATTGAACCAGGTCACTAGTGTTTATTAATGATGTGACTGCTGATAGAAGTAGCAGAAGATATTCTGAAGTATACAGGGCTACACGCTCTGCTCATATTCAGCCAAATGCTGTAAAACTGACTGGATGGTGCTTCACAGTGCAAATAGATAACGACCCAAAGCGAGCTGCAACATCAAACCAAGAGTTTCTTGAGGCACAGAGATAGTATGTTCTTCAATGTTCAAGTCAGTCACAGGTGGCTGTGGCCCAGCAGATAGAGCAGGTTGTCTTCTAACCAGAAGGCTGGCAATTTAATCCCCAGCTGCTCCACTCTACGTGCTTAAGTGTCCTTGGGAAAGATGCTGAACCCCAAATTGCTCCTGATGCATCCATGGGAGAATGTGTGATAGTTTGCATTTTTTTTTAAAAATGTGTGTGAAGGCATAGAATAAAGATGGGTATGAATAGATGAATGAAGATTGTAGTAAAAAGTGCTTTGAGTGCTCAGAGTAGAAAAGTGCTAAATAAGTATCAGTCCATTCACTATCTCAACCAGATCTGAAGATGTTCGTGGGTTCCATATTTCAGGAAGTCATTGGCTGAATATGATTAAATATGACTATAAGACAGTCATATTTAAAATTCTGTTAGTTTATCCCACTAGTTTTTAACTTCTGAAAATAGGGACTATGTATAAAAATGGCTGCAATTCCAAAACAGTTAATACAACTCTTGCCAAACTCCTTTAATTAAAGCTGAAAGTCTACACTTCAGTGTTTGATTTAAAATCCACTGTGGTGGTGTACAGAAGCAAAAATTTATTTTAAAAAAGTTTTGTTGTCCCCAAACTTATGGACTTAACTGCAACACCTCTTGTGTAGCTCAAACCTGTGCAAGATCCTGGAGAGATTTAGAGTTTCACATTGAGTGTGAGGGTGTCATTTTCTATTATTATTTCATTTTCACATTTAATCAGTCTGAATATAAACACAGCCCGTCTCACTTATCTGAGGGTCTTCTGGCTAAGAGCAATGAAATGAAATGAAATGAAATGAAATGAAATGAAATGAATAGGGGTTCTTCATTAGCTCTGTATCTCCCTCCCACTCATAAAATCTCAAAATAAGAAAGCTGTCAGAACTCAGCTCCTTTTCACTGAGATTCTAATTACTGTGATGATAGAGCGGCCCCATGGATGGCAGGGACACTGCAGTCTGATGGTGTCTCTCCCCAGGATGATTTCCCAGAGGAACACTGATTAGGTAAGATGTAGTAACAGCCCGCCTGTTACACAGATGTCCACGGATATTAAGCTAATGAACTTGGTGGGCGAATGCTCGGGGCGTGCCTCCGCTGTCAGACTGAAATGCTGTTTCGGCCTCTGCTTTTGAAAGTGACACTCGTGACCAGACTGCCGTGAGATTGCTGACCTCTGCCAGGATGACCTTTTGCCGTAAAAGAATCAGTAAAGTCTGGATTGCAGCTCTGATGCTTCAAATGCCTAATGGAGGCATTTGAGGAGGAATTTTAGATGAGCTCAAATTCCCTGGTGACACGTTGCTGTTATTGTTTGATGACAAATGTGCTGTGGAGTCTTACGCTGAGAAATTATTCCCCATCTTTTTCATTTTTTTAATAAGCAAAGTGGTTTATTTTATCTTGTTTTTGCTGTCAGTTGCCTCGGTGGTCCAAGCACACAAAGACGCCATTAAAATGATGGAACAGCAACAATATTCCTAAGGCAGACTTTACCTCCAGCCACGTTTTAATGTCCAGATTTATGTGAGCTTAATGGAAAACATGATTTCATAGATTGTCCTCCAGCGTTTTTCAGCCAGTGACCATTATGAAATGCCTTTGAGTGGCGGTCCAAGATGGTTACGGGCCTCAGACCCCTGCGTTTCCCTCTTTAAGACTGAGTTTTCAACAGATTATCTGCTGATCTCCAATTTCAGCCACTTAACCTCTCAACTCAAATTAAACTTGGCCTGTCCCGAGGTTAAGTCACTTATACCTCTGCTGGCAGACATTCTGTTTCACGGATATGCTACATGTTTTATTAATGATCATTTTCCTGAAATATTAGGTACAGTTCGATTAAACATTTTGTTAACTGAGGCAAAGACAAAGAGGCCCAAAGACTTCCCACACATCTGGAGGAAAATGACTGTGATTCTTTACTTTCTGGTAGATTTGTAGGTCTGTCCCCAAACCCACTCTTATTAGCATTAGTGAATTGTCAGGTTCCTTGTCTGACATGCTGTATTTCCAGTAATTGCCACAGTGCCCAAGCTCCCATTAAAGCTGCAAGTATTTAGAGGCCTGTTAGAGCTCACTGTGACTGGCTTGATTAATAAGGAGGTGTCATGAAAGCTATATGTGGTGCAGTCCAGCTGCAGAAAAATCGGTCAAATTTCAGTAAAAAGGGAGTAAATACACAAACAAGGTTATCCAGATTTGCACTATATGGACAAAATGGGTGGCCACCTATGCATTACACCTACAGGAGTTTTTGTGACATCCTATTCTAAATCCACAGGCTTTAATATAGAGCTGGTCCGTCCTTTGCAAATAGAACAGCTTGCCCTCTTCTGGGAAGGCTTTCTACAAGATTTTGGAGTGTGTCTGTGGGAATTGTTGCCCATTCATCCAGACAAGCATTAGAAAATATTACAGTCTTTGGTTTTGTCCTGCCTCCATGATGATTCAGTTATTTGGTCTAGTGCTTCACCATGAGACCTTAATAAGATCCAGCTCATTAAAAATGAATCTGCCAAGTTTGCTCCCCACTCCTCACTGAGGGACAATGCATGCCACGCTGTCACGGATGAGGGTGGAGGACAGGCTGGTGTTTAATGTGTTCTTATTTTGTATATGAAAAATTTGTGTTCTGAGAAGGTCTACATGTTTTTATTCATTGGCTAAATTATTATGGGAGTTAATGTTATGATACCAAAAACACATTTATGGAACGTTTTGCTCTACCTTTACCCAAAACCAATGCGCTAAAGACAACTGTGATTTATTAGACTATGCCATATTGGAATAAACTTTCACCCTCGTAAACTGAGAGTGAGAGTACCATGAGTTTCAAAATAAGATTTAAAATGGCAATTTTTAGGAAGGAAATCTGCCTGGGTGATATCTGGTTTTATTTGCAAAGACTGTTGATGGCTGTAATGTTGGCTTAAATGTTATTTCGATGTCACTGATGGTGTTAAGTGAATAAATGTGTATCTAATATTCTCTTAATTGTTGTATTGTCTGTGCTTCATGTAGAAAGTCAAAGGACCTATTTGATTTTCATACTGTTGTTCTGTAGTTTGTTTGCAATGTGATGGTTGATTGTTTTGTATCATTTTTATCTGCGAATCCCAGGGAGTATAGTTGTTGCTATAGCAACAATTAATGGGGTCCAAATAAAGAATTAACAGCATCTGTGAGGTCCAACACTGATGTTGGACGAGAGGGTCTGACTTGGACTCTCTGTTCTAGTTCATCCTAAAGGTCTAGAACGGGGTTGCGGTAAGGGTTCTGTGTGGGCCTATCAAGTTCTTCCACATCAAACTCAAACCATGACTTTATGGATCTTCATTTGTGCTTCCCCAAACTGTTTCCACAAAGTTAAAAGTATAGAAATTTCCCTTCACTGGAACAAAGGGGCCTAGGCCAACCCCAGAAAAATAACCCCATAGCATTATCCCTCCTCCACCAAACTTTACAGTTGACACAGTGCAGTCAGAAAAGTGATGTTCTCCTGACATTTGCCAATCCCAGACTCATTCTACAGACATCGCCACTCATACAGAATACATTTTTACTGCTCCAGATGGTGTGTTTTTCATCTCTCCACCCCGTGCTTGGCATTGTGCTTGGTGATGTGTCCCGTACACATTTGCCTGGCCAGGGAAACTCATGCCCTGAAACTCCAGTGCAGAGTTTTCGCACTGATGCTAATGCCAGAGGAGGTTTGGAACTCTGCCATTACTGAGTCAGCAGAGTGTTGGTGACTTTTACATGCTATGCATCACTCAGCGCCTTGCTCTGCCATTTCATGGCTGAGTTGCTGTGGTTCCTAAATGCTTCCACTTTGCAATAATACTACTCAAAGTTGCTTCTGGAACATCTAGGAGGGAAGAAATTTCACCAACTGACTTGTTGCAACATTGGTATCCAATTACAGCACCATGCTCCAATTCAGCAAGCTCTTTGGAACAATCCATTCTTTCACAAATGTTTGTAAAGACAGACTTCAATTTTATTTATATAGCACCTCGAGGCGACTTTTGTTGTGAATTGGCGCTATATAAATAAAATTGATTTGAATTGAATTGAATTGAACTTCATGGCTAGCTGTTTGATTTTATACACTCTGTGGCAATGGGACTGAATGAAAAACCTGAATGTAGTGATTAAGAAGTGTGGCCCAATACTTCTGTCCATATAATGTAAATTTGGGAGATAAAACTGAGCCAGCTGGTTGGTGTAGATGCCACTTTGAAGTGATATAAAAGGCACAGCACCACTTGAATCTGTATTAAAGTACCAAAGTAGAGTCAGGAAGTTTTTAGCCAGCTTAGCATAAAGACTGGAAGCAGAGAAGAGCAGCTTGCTCTGCTCTGTCCAACATGAAGAAAAATGCATCTACTACCGTGAAAGCTCACTGATGATTAATTCCTACTCAAACAAAAGTTTTAAGATTACACTTAGTCGTTTTAGTAGATGTCGCCCGCTGAAATGGGTTCAATCAGGTAGCAGTTAGCTTAAGTTTAGCATTAAAGACGGGAGCTACCCCAGCTTTGGGCAAAGTCAAAATATACCTCAACACTCAAGCAGAAAGCACAGAAAACATCATGATCATGGCGTGTTTAAGGGGGAATTACGTGGTTAACAGCTCATTCTTATTCAGCTAATCATGCTAATGCTTGGTCACATGTGGTGTCACATTTACCGTAATTGCCTCATTCGATGTTTTAGTTTGGTTCGTGAGCTCTAATTTTCAGAATTATTAAAACACCATGATATATAACTGAAACAAGGTCAGTTTCCATGCTTAATCCAGAGGAAAACTAAAGCATTTTCCTTCCAGATATAATCTTTTGCAGCCTAACGACTTCACTGCTTTTGTGAACTTTGTACTGGATAGAAACATGCTAGTGAGGATTAATTTTCACAGGCAGAAGGTAGAATTTAAATCAAACATTGTAACTCAACACAAGCGAGGAGAATACGGTATAAGAGTGTGAGAAATGCCAAAATTCCTTCCTTCCCTCAGGTCACTTTGGGGTTTTAGTTTAGTAACTACTGGCAGTCCTACATTTCACTGCACTCCTGGCAACATTTCCTAATGTAAGCTCCAGCCACAAGCAAGGTTTTGGTTTGGAAGCCAGAAAGCATGTCACTCGTCACGTTATATATTTCACAGACAAATGAAGTGCACACATTCTCTTTATTCTAAGTAAATTAAACGCTTGGATAACTTACAGAATAAAGGAGGACAGCGGATGTTGAGTTGATTCAGTTCCATAAACTTATGTTGAACTGAAAGCAGTTATTCCAAATCTGTGAGCACATATCTAATAAAGGCAGACAGGACTTTTAAATCATCTTCTTTCGTGTTTTAGCAAATGTATTCCTGAAATATGTGTAGTTTTGTATTTCCAAGCTGTTAAAAAGCTCTCAACACCAGGGCTTGTTTGCTTTAAATTCTTTGAAATATATATTCACTCATGTGTCACTTCATTAGGTATACCCGTTCAAGCAAATACTAATTAAAATGCATTTCGGCTTGTAAGACACGGTCAAGACAATCTGCTGAAATTCAAACTCAGTATCAGAAAGGTAATGAAAGGTAATTTAAGTGACTTTGGATGTGGCATGGTTGTCGGTGCAGGACTGGCTGGCCTGAGTATTTCAGAAACTGCTGATCTGCCAGGATTTTCCTGCACAACTGTCTCTAGGGTTGACAGAGAATGATGCAAGAGGGAAAAAATATGCAGTGAGTGGAAGTTCTCTGTGTGTCAATGCCTTGTTTATGCCAGAGTTCAGAGGAGACTGGCCAGACTGCTTCAAGATGATAAGAAGGCAACAGTAACTCAAATAATCACTTGTTACAAGCAAATGTTGCAGAAGAGCATCTCTGAATGCACAACACGTTGAAACGTTGAAGCTGCAGAAGACCACAGTTGGTGCGTTCTGTGAGCCAGAAACAAGAAACAGTTCTTACAGGCCAACCAATATCGGAGTACTTCAGAAACTGCAGTGAACATCAGTTCTTTAAATGAAGATACTCTTGTTGAATGGCCAGACTGCTTCGATAGGAAGGCAACAGGAACTCAAATAACAACATGTTATAACCAAGGTATGCAGAAGTGCATCTCTGAAAGTGCAACATGTTGGCAGATGGGCTACAGCAGCAGAAGACCACGCCAGGTTCCAGTCCTGTCAGTTAACAGGAACCTGAGGCTGCAGTTTACACAGGTTCACCAAAGTTGGACAATAGGACAATGTCTGCTGTGACATTCGAATGGTAGGGTCAGAAATTGGCGTAAACTTCATGAAAGCATGGATCCATTCTGGCTAGTGTCAGCAGTTCAGGCTGGTGGTGTTGTAATAGTGTGGGCGACGCTTTGCTACAGTTGTTAAAATGAGTTCAAATTGAGCATAGTTTAAACCCCACAGCCTACCTGAGTTTTGTTGCCTACCATATCCATCTCTTTATGACCACAGTGTAACCATCTTCTGATGGTTGCTTCCAGCAAGATAATGCACCAACTCACAAAGCTCAAGTCATCTCAAACTGGTTTCTTGAACATGACAGTGAGTTCACTGTACTCAAAGGGAACAGGAGATTCGCGTCATGGATGTGCAACCGACAAATCTGCAGCGACTGTGTGATGCTGTCGTTTCAATATGGAGCAAAATCTCTGGGGCATGTTGGTCCTACGCCACAAAGAGTTAAGACAGTTCTGAAGGCAAAAGAGGATCCAACCCCTATAACACAATGCATTTTTTGCTGTTTCACCTTTCAGGCTGTGTGCTGTTGGTTATCACTATAGTCATGAACCTATGCACAACATACCTGAAGCACCATTCTATATTTGTGCATTTTCTGCTGACTGTATAAAAATGATTGGCACAGTGGGCCCAAACTGCCAGCTATCCAAAGCCTCTACACACAGTGCTGAAGGATCCTCTCTGATCCCAGCCATCTCAGCTACAGGTTCTTCATCCAGATCCAGACCCACACCAGCAGGCTCAAAGGAAGTTTCTGTCCATAAGCCATCGGGATGCTGAACTGCTGAAAGCTGAACACCTCGTACATCCACCAGTATTACTGCACTCTGCACCCACCCTCTTCAACTCTTTTCCTTCTACACTCTGAAATCTAAGCCACCTTCAACTTGTACACATCAAATATCTTTTAAATATTTATTCTAACCTCGGTGTTAACTGTTATTCTATTGTGCAAATTTCCAGGCCTCTGAGTCCAAATATTTCATTACTGGTAGCGATGTTCCACTGTTATCTGCATATGGCAATAAAATTTGAAGCTGAAACTAGCCTCGTGAACGTTAAGAGGTTAAAGGACGGCTCTGTACAAGTTAGGCCCGCATCATCCAGCCCTTCTGCAAACAGCCAGCATTGCATCAGTCTTTAGCCTTTAATTTCTCCCTGCAGTGCGCTACTTTAAGATTAAGTCAGGGTACCTGTTGATAACAACCCTAGCAGCAGCATGGGATTTGACTCTCGTAATAAGAATGGATGGAGTCTCGAGGCCAGTTAAGGGTGAAGTTCCCCTCGACTTGACAGCCTGAAATAGACACTGACAACAAATTTGGGCTTGTTTTCCAGCCCCCTGCCGAGGAGCCTAACAACATTTTGTGCTTCTCTGTGTCGTTGCCTGGCTACAGCCTTCCTCGGTCATATTTTTATCCCGACTCTTGCGGATTCTGCAGACTTTCCTCGGTTGCTGTGTGCTTTTACGCTCGAACATTATTTGCTGGGAGCCAGTTGTAGACAGCGCAAGGCAAACACATCAGTGCATTTTCCCATCTTTTTTGTCCCACAGCTGGGTTTTTATCCCAGCGTGGCTTTTGCCTTCCACTGTTTGTTACTGGAATCCCTCCTGAACAATTACACACCTGCAGTCCCGATAAGCGAAGTGGCCATTAGTGCGGGCAGCGCTGTCATCAGTGATAATGGTGGCCATTTCCAGAGACTCTCACAGTTGGAGTTGATGATGAACCAAGCCCATTATTGTGGTCATATGTGACTCTGATGACGCATTCACCCCATGATGAATTCAAACATTTATTAATTAGACATTTCAGATAATTGATTCCTGAAGATTAATGACTATCTTTAACATCCCAGCGTGAAGCCGTAAGATGGACCCCTTTCAGATAAATCACAGGCGTTTAATTCATTGCCTCTTAAGATGGATAGTAGCTTCACGAAGCATGGCAGCCTAAAGACAACAGCCTCCTGAGGCTCAGCAGTGTGTAGACAGCAGGGGGACAGGGCGGCGCTCCAGCTGATTACCTGAACCACAGGCGGGCGACATGCACCCGTGCTCCTGCTCTTCTCCTCTCCCACTCTGCCTGCGTTTTCCTTCACTCTCTCTCTCTCGGAGTATAGCTCTGGCTATACACCCCAGGAGAAGAAGCCAGTTAGCTGATAATGACGCTTTGCCTCACCAGCCTGTGACATAAATAAGGCAAGTGGGCACAGAAAGTGAGCGTGCCCATCTGCCACGGCTTCATCATTCCTAATATGCCATGCGTATCCCTGGGAGACCAGCAGGGGTTTGTGGGAAGCGAGGAAGCGATTACCAGCAGTAAACAGGCTGCTGGCTAGCCTTCATCATGTACTACTGTTGCAGAGAAGCCGCTAGGAATAAACAAAAGGTGCCCTTTTACACCTGGCATTAATACAGTATGTGCCTTGCATGCAGATTGAGTGGGTGATGTTTGTATCTGGTATTAAATCCCATCCAAGGATGCACACAGACCTTTGATTTTGGTTTTGCTTGCCAAAACACGTCTTGGTAATCTGTATGACTTCTTCTAAAGTTGTCAGTAAATATTTCCTGGCTCCTGTACAGCAGAAACATGTTTTACTGTCATTGTCTCTGCAACAGAGATTGCCTCAAAACATAAGCGTTAAGACATCCATGGTCCTTTTCTTGCTGAGCTAAACCTGATCAGTCTGTCCCGGCCTTTAAAAAGATGTTCCTTTGCAGTGCTGTTCAAAATTCTCAAGCCATCATTCTTTTGTTCATATTTTGCCAGGAAAATGGGAAATGGGTGCGCTCATTTATTGAAACATGTGCAAGCATAAATGGAAATACAGTACAAATGGTGGAAAAAGAGTTAGAACAATCCTTGACTGATAATGTTCCATTGTGTGTTTTTGTCCATATAGGCTTTTACTGCATTGGCAGTGTGTTTGGAGTAATTTTCTTTGCTGAGTAACGAAGTTGTTGCCAATCAGGCACTTTCCAAATCGTATTGCATAGTGGCTCACAATCTGACGGTGCTTTCATGTGTTCGCTATTCAACCAGTGCTGACAAGATCCCCCACACCTGCTGGAATGCAGCCCCAAAGCATGACAGGGCCTCCACCGTGTTTTACAGATGGTTGTAGACACTCAAAGCTCTTTGGGAATCACCTCGTTGATGCAAAAATGCCATTTTCTGGCTGTCAAACTGTTACCTTTGACATTTTTCATAAATTCAGCTAAAGGCGTGGGAACAAATGATGTGCTAGTATCAGAGTGCCTAAAGATACAATTTAAAATTGACTCTTTGCTAAGTTGCCTGTTATTGTTGACACAACACTGGTCGCATCCCTTGTTTTAAGTGTCTTTTTTATGCTTGAATGATTGATAGGTCAATGTTAAGTGGCTTAAAAAATCTTCTGGAAAGGGTCAGGTACTAAGACTGGACTGCAAATGAGTAAAAAGCAGCTAATGTTCAAAGAAAACTTTGAAACACCTTCAGAAAGCCTGTAGTACTATTGCTCAAGACCACTTTAAAAAAAATTACAAGCAAGCCTTGCTCCTTGGAAGCAAAATATAAAGAAATGAGCAGTGGCTCACGACTTTTGCAAAATACTGTCTAAATTTGTTAGTTAAGCAGAAACTTAAATGTTGCCTTTTTCAGGATATTACAAAATCTGAAAAGGACTAACAGAAGTGCAAATAGTGCATAGCAATTCAAAGGCCTGAATTCAGCTCAGAAGTGAAAGTGCGGTACATGTCTAGATCATACCGGGCTGTTTCAAAACTACAAAAAGACAAGTCTCTGGATTTTTATCCATCCATCCATCCATGTTCTCTGGGTCTGGGTCACAGGGGTAACAGTTTCAGCAGAAACACCTAGAGATCCCTCTCCCTGGGCAAGGCAGTCCCAAGCTATCCAAGTGAAGAATAATCTCTTCAGTGTGTCCTGGGCCTCCTCCTGATAGGACATGCCCCAAACACCTCATATAGCAGGTGCCCAGGAAAGGCTGTCTTTTCATCCTCTCTTCAATAAGCTTTTGATGGATTGCATAAACTTGCAAGTTTCTCTCGGTCAGCAGTGGCGTGCACCTACTGGCAGTTATCCAAGGGGAGAAAAACATGAACCGATGAAAAGAGGTTTGGGGACCTTCAGCTTAGAGGACTCAAGGTATCTGACAATTTGTTGTGGTGATACTTCAGTACAACTTCAGAGGTATTGTCTTGTTTTGGTGGTGCATTAACGACTAATAGAAATGAGGGGGAGGAACGGTCATTGAAAATTGGGTATTTTAGATCCTAGTAAAACAATGGGATTAATGCAAAAGCTTGTTTGACCTCTTGAAAGTAGCACCACAAATCTGAGCCCTCAAAAATAACTGCTGAAGAAGATTATAGTTGCTACTGATTGTATTGTAGATCAAGATGATCTTCTTCTTCTTTGTTCAATATATCCACTATCCCTCCTCTGAACATGTCCAAACCATCTCAGCATTGCTTCTCTGACTTTGTCTCCAAACTTCTCAACATGAGCTGTCCCTTTGATGTCTTGATGCATGCTCAATCATCCAGGTAGTAAAACCTCAAAAGTTGATTCTGTTCAGAAGTACTCATCCAAGTGACTGAAGAAGTCACTTGGATGAGTGATGAAAAGTTTCTAGCACGGAAAACTTTACGTCCAGATGAACAGAATCAACTTTTGAGGCTGTCCCTTTGATGTACTCATTTCTAATTCTGTCCATCCTGGTCATTTCCAGTAAAAATCTCAACATCTTCAATTCTGCCACCTCCAGCTCCACCTCCTACCTTTTTGTCAGTGCCACCGGCTCCAAACAATACATCATAGGAGGTCTTACTACCATCTTGTAAACCATCTCTTTTTCTCCTGCTGCTATCCGTCTGTCACCCCTGACACTGGTCTCCACCCACTCCACCCTGCCTGTACTCTCTTCTTCCGTCACTTGTGCTCTGCCCGTTGCTTTGAATGGTTGATCCCAGGTATTTAAACTCGTGTACCTTCACTTACAGATCAAGAAGATGTCAGAATTTATTTTACTCTGTACAAAGCAAACAGATTATGGACTGTAGTTACCAAGATACAATCATATGCCAACCACTGCAAGCACTTTAAGAGGTATCAGCTGATATAGACCCAAATGGTTGTGCTTTGGATACCTATAGAACCTTTAATATCATTTAACTGAAATGACTCCATCTCGCAGTTTTTTTTTGTAATTTACCCCTCCAACGTGCCTGTCACTGCTTTTCAAAACCTCTGTGCTTTTTGCCCAGAGGGCCGAGTGGGAGTGATATCAAGTCATTCTGAAAGTGTATATATATATGTGTGGGTGTGCACCTGGGGCTACACTCCCCACAGGGAGAGGGTTTGTTTCCACCAGATTAATTTGACTCAGGGAACTGTGTGCTTAAGCTGACATCTGGCTGCTGTGTCTAGAGCATTGTCCATTCCAGATTTCAGATTAGCTTTAATGCTCCTCCTAAAGAGAGCTTTTCAGTGAATGCAGCATATTGTTTTACTGTCCGCTGGCTAATCCTGAGTGACTGTACTGTGATAAAGAGGGAAAGGAGGACTTGAGGTTAAAGACATTCTGGTGTGGCTGCTATTGGCTGGTGCAGTGATGCATTTTAAATAGTCTTGTAGCATTAACAGTTATTAATCACATAACAACATTAGTTAGTAGCACTAAGGCTACTTTTTTGCTGCAAATCATTTAGGTATCCAAGTGAGGGTTGTTATAATCACACAAGTATTGTTAGTTTGTAGACATTTAAACACCTAAAAGGTCACATCATGGTTTCAGGTTCTTGCTCTTGCAGTTTACAGTGTGTATTCAACAGAACACAGAGGATAATTGGCTCCTAGATGGATGACGTGGAAGGAGAAGAGAAAAAAATTGATTGATTCTTTTGGGTGTCTTTGTGGCTTAAGAGAAAAATTAAGGTGTTATGAGGAGTGGAGCCCAGTAAAAAGTTATTTATATTTCAGACTGAAAGACCAGCTGATATCTTTTCAGGCATTTCCTCGGAAAACAGATACAGTCTAGTAAACCAACTTGTGAAGAGGGCCACAGGCTCTGTGATGCTTCAAACGCAGTGTCCATTTCTTATGTGTTTTTGTTAGCACAATTATTCAAAAAGTTATCAAAAGATTTGCAGCGAAATCACAAATGCATATAAAATTGTAATAAAAAAATATCTTGATGGTCTCAGGGCAATACCCCAAACTAATGTAGTTTCAGATGTCGTGGAACTTAGCTGGAGGGTATTTTCAGCCTTGGTGGAGGTAATTAGTCACAGAATACTCTTGCGTGTCATATGTTTGTCGTGATAAAATTAACACCTCAGGACATTTCTTATAGTAAAGTGTACATTTGTATGTAAATCCCTACTAACATTTCTTTGAGGAGAGTTACTCCTTTTCTCATTTAGTCCAAGGACATTGGGTGTTGTCTTCTGCCCTGATAGTAGAGACCCTTGAGGGAAGGGTCTTTCACATGGCACATGCATTTTAGGCATGCAGACATGATCAAGACAACCTGCTGAAGTGCAGACTGGGCGTCAGAATGGGGAAGGGGAAAGGGGATTTTCTTGACTTTAAATGTGGTGCGGTTGTTGGTGAGTATTTCAGAAACTGCTGATCTACTGTGAGTTTCCTGTCTTCTACAGCAGCAGAAGACCGCACCAGGTGCCACCATTGTCAGCTAAGAACAGGTAGCTGAGGCTACAGTTCACACAGACTCACCAAAATTGGACAGCAGGAGGCTGGAAAAACATTGCCTGGTGTGCTGAATCATGAGTTCTGCTGTGGCATTCAGATGGCAGGGTCAGAATTAGTTGTAACCAGCATGAAAACATGGATCCATCCTCCCAAGTATGAATGGTTGAGGCTGCTGGTGGTGGTGTAATGGGCCCTTTAGTACCAATTCACAAGGAAGGACCGCAACACCAAAGGCAAATGAAACTTTTATTGACAGTGATGCTGCATGATAGGCCGGAGGCTGCAGGTTGGGGAAGGCCATTTATAAATGTACAGCCAGAAGGAGTGTGTTTGTAGGTGTAAACCTGCTTCTGAAACAGGGCTGGATGGGTTGGTAATGCAGCAGGAAAGTAAGCTGGTACATTCACTGAAACAGTTTAAACGTATTTGTAAGTATTTCTATGTTATGCTACTTTTTGCTGCTACTCTATTTTGGAGGCAAATATTGTACTTACTTGTACTGGTCTGCAGGATGACTTTGGAAAGCAAGATAAGGAAACAAGTGAAGGTACAACCCAGGATTAAATGGTGGAAGTTGAAGAAGGAAGAACGTTGTGCAGAGTTCAAGGAGGAGTTGAGACAGGCTCTGGGTGGTAGTGACAAGTTACCAGATGACTGGGAAAGTACAGCTGAGGTGGTGAGGGAAACAGCCAAGAAGGTATCTGGGGTCTCCTCTGGACAGAGGAAAGGAGACAAGGAGACTTGGTGGTGGAATGAGGAAGTACAGGAAAGTATTCAAAGGCTATTTTGGAGGCAAATATTGTACTTAGTACTTATTCATTCTTAAGCTTTAGTTACTTATTATTTTGTGGAAATATTGCATTATTTAGATACTTAAGTGGTATGACAATTTTTGCTTAAGAAAAATTTAAAAAAAAGATCCAACCTAAAAGTTGTTTAAAGTCTTGTGCAGCTCCACATTTCTCTTAATGAATCTGTAACTGAACACTGCTCTGCACATCAGGATAAAAGTTGTGCTCAAAATAGGTCTGGGCACATCAAAATCATTATAATACAGCAATTTTTTTTAACCAGTTTTAAAAAAAATTGTTTTTTTATTATATGGGACATCCGGCGTAAAACATCTGCCATGTTACCAATACAGATTAATGGGCTGTGGCGACCAACGTTCTCTCTAAGCCACGCGCTTGCGCAATCGCGCGCTGCTACCGCGTCCTCTGCTCACAGGAAATCTATGCAGCGCACATACATGCAGCAAATCTATGCAGCACGCATGCAAGGACGCAGCTTAGAGGGAACGTTGGTGGCGACCCCTTGGGGAGAACACACAGGAGCAGCCAAAGGTGCAGACTTTAGATTTTAAAAGTAGAAAAGCACTCAGAAAACGCAGACCTCCACCAAGCAGCTCATTTCCCCGTATATTCTAACTTACACCTAAAAGTAATACTCCTACATGTTTATGTCTATCATAGTGCCTTTGATGTTCGAGACATGATCAAAGGCACTATGATGATCATGCCTTTGATGTCGACTTCCTTAGCGGAGGTAATCCTACTGATACCACCATTACTTCAACAGTTATTGATTTCAGGATTTTTTTTGTTCAGTATGTTCCCATCACCCGATTCTTCCCAAAATTTAATCACCTCTTCCTTTTATGAGGCCGAATCCATAAAAAAAATTCTGCCAAATCTGTTCATAAGTTTTTGAGTTATCTTGCACACAAACAAACAAACAAACAAATGCACGCCAGCGATCACATAACCTCCTCGGTGGAGGTAAAAATTCTGATTTCCCGAGAGCCACATTTTTCCTGGGTGGTCTACAGTTTTATAAAACCTCTACTTTTACTTCTACATCAAAGCTGTGGAGAGAGGTACTCTTATGATTACATCCAGGTGAGGGAAAATTTCAAAGTCTCTGTCATTTTCACACAAAACAGATCCTGAATCAGTTCATCCCTTGCCAGACCGGACCTATGGATGGGAGAAATGGGATGGTTGAGTAACTGGCACTTTACTTGCTTTGACACGCCATTCATGGAGTGAAATGCGGAGTACACCCTGGACAGGCCACCAGTTCATTACAGAGCCACCACAGAGAGCCGGACAACCATTCACACTCGCATGCATACCTACAGTCAATCAAGTAACCTAGTTCATTTGCATGTCTTTGGACCGTGGGAGGAAGCAGGAACACCCGGAGAGAACCCATGCAAGCACGGGGAGAACATGCAAATTCCACACAGAGGGGCCTAAGCTGGCCGGCTGCTGGATTCAAACCTGGAACGTCTTTGCTGTGAGGCAGTGCTGACCAACGCACCACCAGGAAGGTCTTACGCTAACCAAGGAGGGGTCTGAAGAGCCTCATCCTACCTGAAGAGGCCTTTTAAGTGCTGAAACCCAACCAAGAGAGTAAAATAATACTCAGAGCTTCGACATGCACTGAGTATTATTTTACTCAAGATGAATTAACTGTGTTAACACAAACCTTTTTCACTTTCTCCGTTTGACCCACAGGGGAAATAAGAGAAACACAGCAAACAGGGTAAGAGAAATCCAAACCGCCGCCACCCCACCCTGTTTCCCCCAGCTGCAATGCTCCACCCTAAGCCGGTCCGCACACACTGATTTATGTCATGCAGCCACGAAGAACTAGAAATATTTCATGTACAGAATAAACTTGGGAGAAAGTGGGTGGTGGGGAAAAAAAAATCCTTGTTTTTCTGTAACAGTAATTAGTGACAAGCAGTCAGGATGTTTGGTTCCCACCAGGCTGACAATACAATTTGTCAGCATGTTAATGAGGCTGCTGCCAGCAGAAGACAGAGCATGCAAGTCAATGTACAGAGGCACTCTTTGTCTGCTGCATGTACAGTACATGATACTGTATGTTGTCCTGGGAAAATGGAGCCTGTCATTACAGGGCACTGTTGCTTGCTGTATGGGTTCATTTGACCCTCGGGGATGTGGAGGAAAATCTCTGCCTGCTGAGCTACTGCATATCGTCATATCATATACTGTATGCCAGCATGAAGAAGTAAGGCTGATACGAAATCTGAAATATTTAATTATTTTTTGCTTAACCAGTAAACTTGGAAATCTTGCATGTTTTGTTTATTAAAGAAGGAAAAAGGAACAAAGATACACTAGATGGTCAAAAGTATTGGGCCACCGGCACATTATACCTACAGGAGCTTTTATATAGGCATCATTATCGAGTCGGACCTCCTTTTGCAGCTGTAACAGCTTCCACTGCTCTGGGAAGGCTTTCTACAAGATTGTGGAGAGTGTGTGTGTGTGTGTGGGAATTTTTGCCCGTTTGTCCACAAGAGCGTGTGTGATGTTGGATGAGAGGTCCCGGCCGAGGTCAGGGCTCAGCGTAGAATTGTCCGAAATGTCTTGGTTACCTGAAGCATTAAGACTTCTTTTCACTGGAACTAAAGGGCCCAGGCCAACCAAAACATCCCTCCTCAGCAAAACTTTGCAGGTTACGTTCTCCTGGCATTCACCAAACCCAGACTCATCCATCAGACTGCCAAATGCAGTAGCAGAGTCAAGCTCCATCCAGCACTTGCCATTGCTCTCTGTGATGTAAGGCTTGCATGCAGGTGTTCAGCGATGGAAACCCATGCAGTGAAGCTCACTGTGCACAGTGCTTCCAATTTGCAGTAACACCCAGGGGCGTTTCCGGGATTTTTTTTTTTAAAAACGGGAGGCCCGACAAACAGTCAGGGGGGCTCATGGTAAATCAGAAAATTCTCTCAGAACTAAAAACCAAAAAAGAGCAGCTGAAAACGAGTTGAAAAAGCTCTGGTATCGTGATTCAAACCTCCTGACTCCAGAAAAGAACATTAGGAGGCGAAACTGCACCTTGATAATATAGCAGCTGCAATGACGCACATGATTTAATAGAGCAGTAGCTAAAAAATACAGTCTGGTTACAACGGTGAATATGTTTCACTTTACTGAAGAAGCAGAAGGAAATAACAGTGTCTCACACATCCTCAGTTCGCAGATAACAAAGTGGACCAAACCACTGCAAGGTACCGCAGGGGGAGTCCATCTGTCAAAACATGCAAATTTGTTGCTTTCCATGTATAATTAAACCAATAACTTTATTCACTGAATAAGAAGTGTGTCCCAATACTTTTGTCCATCTAACGTATCCAGTGTATTGCAATGAGACTCTGACCTGGCAGTTTTCTGAACTTTCTGCAGTCATAAAGTCTCGTGTAGTACTGTTAACCTTTTTTCTCTTGTGTCTGTTGAAATGGAAAAAAAACAAATTCAGCGTTTCAGGCGTTTTCAAATTTTCTGCCGTTGTAGCGGTTTTCTTGGATCCTTTGATTGATTCGGGGTTAATTGGTGATAATTCATCTGAATATTGGGGTCACACCGCAATCATTCCAGCAGTACATTTATAAATACCTGCTTGCCCTACACACCTGTTTATTCTGGCTTCCAGGCTCCACCCTCCCTCCGTTTATCCTGTTTTTCTCTCAAAGGTATGGGGGCAGCCATCACTCCTCCACGGGGCCTTCCCCAAACCACAGCCTCGGGCCGAGCTTGTGGCATCATTGTCAGTAATCTTGTCATTTGCATTTGGGATTGGAGTCCTTGCTCATGAACTGATAGGATTAGGAAGGTATAGGCTGCCTCTGTGACACAGACTGACAGGCAATAATTGCCCAGTATTCCCATTCACACAAAGCAGAGATTTTAACCCTATTGTGAAAATTACACAGACAGCTGGCAGAAAGAGTGTCTGGACTCAGGGTGGTAAATGAACTGGTGCTTATATAGCACTTTTCCACTCTAACTCAGTACTTTCTACGACAAGCCTCATTCACACACACTTGAACTATCATGCACACTCCCCGGGGGATAAGTATCTTGCCTAGGGATGTTTTGACGCATAGCTTGGAGGAGCCAGGGATCAAACCGCCAACCTTCCAATTAGAGAAACTCCTGCTTTAACTCCTGACCCACCGGGACCCCGGTGAGGTGGCCAGTCACCCAACAGGAGCTCAGATTGGAGCTTCTGCCTCTCCACAGTGAGTGCAGGTTGTTGATTTGGTTCTGGTATTTTGAGGAGGATGACTCCTGGATGTCTTATAGGTGAAGCGTTTCGAGCGTTGTTCAACTAGGAGGAAACCCAGGGGCAGAACCAGAAACTGTTGAACAGATTACCTATCTTGGGTGGCTTGTAACCACCTTTGTATCCCCCCTGGAATAGCTGGAGACAGTGGTTGTGGAAAGGGAAGTCTCAGCAGCTTTGTTCAGACTGCTGCTCATCACCAGGGCCAGTAGACGATGGATGGAGAGTAACAAAGGTGCATACGTTTTTGTTTTAGCTTTATAGGTTTTAAATATTATACATATTATATTTGAAGTTTACTTATTCTAACCCAGGTAATGGGATGATGGATATAATATGCTGATGAAAAAGACAGTGGATATAGACAGTGAACACACCCCTGTTAAAACACCAGGTTTGTCTGATGTTAAAAAAGTGAGACCACGATAAATCATTTCAATCCTTTTCAACTGAAAAAGAGATAAATCTGTTAGGAGGGAAAAAAAAATAAGAATAAAAATGTACAATAAACAGATTTCATTTTGGGTACACACCAGCCATCAGTTAAAGTGACTCTGATTAACCCCAATTAAAGGTCAGCCGCCACGGTAGGATTTTCCTGACAGTTACTCAGTTGTATCCCACAGCAAAAGCCATGGTTCACAGAGAGCTGACAAAACATCAAAGGGATCTTATTGTTCAAAGGTATCAGTCGGGAGAGGGATATAAACAAATTCCCACAGCATTACATAATCTATAGAACACAGTGAAGACAGTCATCAAGAAGTGGAGAAAATATGTAACCACACTGATGTTACTGAGAACTAGATGTTCCTCTGAAATTGATGAAAGGATGAGCTTGAAGCTGGTCAGGGAGGCTGCCAAGAGGCCTACAGCATCACTGAAGGAGCTGCAGGAATTTCTGGCAAGTACTGGTTGTGTAGAACATGTGACAACAATCTCCTGTATTCTACATACAGTATGTCTGGACTGTGGGGTAGGGTCACAAGACAGAAGCATTTTCTTATAAAGAAAATCATCCAGGGCTGCCTAAATTTAGCAAAAAAAACCCAAAAAACATCAGGCATGTGGGAAAATATGTTATGGTCTGAAGGTTGAGCTTTTTGGTCACAATAATAAAAGTTATGTTTGGTTCAAAAACACACTGCACATCACCAGAAAAACATCATACCCACAGTGGAGCATGGTGGTGGCAGCATCATGCTTTGCGGTTATTTTTTCTTCAGTTGGATCTGTTGCTTTAGTCTAGGTGGAGGGACTCATGAATAGTACCCAGTACCAGACAGTTTAGGCCCAAAACCTTCAGATGTCTGCTGAAGACGAATTTCACTTTTCAGCAGCACTATGACCCAAAGCATAGATTCAAATCAACAAAACAATGGCTTCACCAGAAAAAAATTAAAATTTTGGAATGGTCCTGCCAAAGCTCAGACCTAAATCCAAGTGAAAATCTGTGGGGTGACCTGAAGAGGGCTGTGCACAAGAGATGTCCTCACAATGTGACAGATTTGGAGTGCTCTGGCAAGGAAGAGTGGGCAACTGTTGCCAAGCAAAGATGTGCCGTGCTGATAGACTCCTACCCAAAATGACTGAATACTGTAATTAAAGCAAAACTTGCTTCACCAGAGTATTAGTTTTATGGTGTGCACACTTATGCAGCCAGCCTATTCTACATTTTTTAAAATATTTTCCTCAATACCAGATTAGTTTCTTTTTCATTTGAAAGTAGGAGAAGTTTTAACATGATTGATTGTGGTTTCATTTTTACCTCTGCTATTTTAACAGGGGTGTGTAGCCTTTCTGTATCCACTGTACCCACTCATATTCCATTAGGCCAACATCTTTTTGCGTTGTAGCAAAATACGTCCTCAGAGGCCTTAAAACCCCCCCTTTTTTTTTACAGTATGCGTAAATCATGAGAGAAAGCTGTTTTCTGGATTGTTGCAACAGTGATCGAGTCAAAATGTTTTCATTTTTATGATCACATTAAGATGCCAGAAAACAAACTTGATCCAGTATTTAATGCCTAAATATTTATCTCACCACCAGTGTTTACATGTTTGAGTTCCTAATCACATCGCATACAGTTTTACAAGATAAAATGCACTTCAGGGAGTTGCCTTAATTGCATCCATAAGCAACGCAGGGTTTTGAAATGATTTCAAATGCGGTCACTATAAACACTGGCGGTTACACCCACATGTAAAAGCTCCACAGCAGAAAATAAATCATCAGTGTCCACATTCTTCTCTTCAGTCTGAGGTCCTCTTTTTCTCTCTTCCGGTTCTCCCCCACTTCTGCAGCACTGAAACGAAGCACACCTTTGTGGCCCTTTGCGTCTTCATGACAGGCTTTCAGATGCTGTGTATGAATATGCAAACAACTTGCACTTGTAGTCTGAGTTCTATTAACCAGTCATGTCTGATCTGGCTTTGGTTACGCGTACATGTGGAAGGCAAAAGAGAAACACATTTATCAAAATGTAATCTCAAAACTATCAGCTGAAGATAATTTAACTTTTATGATCTTTTTTTTTTTAGCTTTGCTTGAATTCGTTTTCATTAGTTGAACTGTAAACAGTTGCAGACGCGAGCAACAGGAAGTGTTTGGTAAGATATGAGTTATCCAGATATCTGTGGGCTCCAAAACATTGATCTTTGCCCCCAGAGGTGACATAGTGACACAGCAACAGCGCAAGTGTTTGTGCCAGAGTAGAGCCAGTATTTACATATACGCTGATCAGGCATAACATTATGACTGCTGACAGGTGAAATGAATAACACTGCCTATCGCTTCATCATGGTACCTGTCTGTGGGAGGGATATATTAGGCAACAAGTGAACCGTTTGTTCTCAGAGTTGATGTGACGCAGTCGTCTAGCCATCACAATTTGGCTCCAATCCTCACGCTTGCCCATTTTTCCTGCTTCTAATGCATAAACTTTGAGGGCAAACTGTGCCGCGATGAAGCGTTAGTCAGTGTTCACTTCACCTGTTAGTGGTCATCATGCTATGTCGGGCAGGTGCATTTTACCCCACTTTTATATGTAGAAACTGTGGAGATTCTCTTTGGGGATACCCTCATGACTCATGACTCATGACTTTGAAGATCTGGGTAGAAGACCCCCACTGGCCACGGAGGACATCCTGCTAGGAACCTCAGAACTGCTGCCACTGCTGCCTGGGCCCTGAAAGTAGTTTGATTTAGTTTCTAATAAGCTGTGATTCTCCCTGCTTGCAATGAATGAACAATGGCATTCTTATCATTTTAAAAACATGAAAGGAAATGCCTGAAGTAGCAGTGCATGTCATCATATGCAGCATAGGAATTCTAAGAAGAGGCCCTTCCTCAATTCCTTCCTTCTTATCAGTTATGAGCCTTTTGTTCTTTGTGCATATACTCTGTCTCTGGGTTGAGCATGTCATTACAGAACTATTTGTATTGCCAAATAGAGGGTGCAAAATTAATGAAATGCCTTTTTACCAGCCAGTGTGCCTCTCTAGAGCCGCAGCCAAGGGACAATGACACTGTTATGTCCTCCGGTTTTAAGATGGGTCACAAGCAGCGGTGTCTGCGAGAGAGTCAGAGGTTTTGCGCTCAGTGAATGTACTTTTGTGACAGCGCTTCACAAAAGAACCACACATCATGTCAAACAAGTCTGTGTACAATGAAAGAGCATTATGCTGTGATGTATAGACTTGTACCGACCGGATTCCTGGCAAGTGACAGAAAGACGCTTTGGAAGCAGAGACTCAGGGCTTTGTTTGATTTTTTTCTGTGACTTCCATTAAGGATGAGGCCAGATTTATGCGGTCTGTACGCACCCGGGATGATGGCGCACGTGAAAATCCAAAAAAAATGCACTCACATTTGCAGATACAGTGGCTTGGAAAAGTATTCCGCCCCCTTGGCATTTTTTCTAAGTTTTGCGTTACAACCTGTAATTTAAACTGATTTTTTTTTTAAATTTTACACACAAATTTACACAAAATATCCCAAATTTGAGCAATAAAGTGAAATAAAAATAAAAACGTATTTTAAAAATATCTAATAAATAAAAAAACAAAACCAGAAGTGGTGCATGCACAGGTTTTCACCCCCTTTCCTATGAAGCCTCTAAATAAGACCTAGTGCTACCAGTTACTTTCAGAAGTCACATCATTAGTTCAATAAGGTCCACCTGTTTGCACTCTAAATGTCACATGATCTAAGTATATACATACACCATGGCAACACCACTGATCAGGTGTGGAAAAGTACAAATCAGAGCTGGGTTATATAAAAATAATCCCACAGAGCACCATTAAATCCATCATCACAAACTGGAAAGAATACGGCACCACAACAAACCTGCCAAGAGAGGGCCGTCCACCAAAACTCACAGACCAGGCAAGGAGGGCCAAAGGTAACCCTTAAGGAGCTGGAAAGCTCCACAGCAGAGACTGCTGTATCCGTCCATAGGACCACTATGAGCTGTACACTCCACACAGCTGGACTTTATGGAAGAGTGGCCAGAAAAAAGACATTGCTTACAGAAAAAAATAAGAAAGCAGGTTTAGAGCTCACCAAAAGGCATGTGGAAGAAGGTGCTCTGGTTAGATGAGACTTAAATTTAACTTTTTGGCCATCAAAGAAAATGCTATGCATGGCACCAACCCAACACCTCTCATCACCATCCCCACAGTGAAGCATGGTGGTGGCAGCATCATGCTGTGGGGATGCTTTTCATTGGCAGGGACTGGGAAACTGGTCAGAACCGAAGGAACGATAGGGGCTGCTAAATACAGGGAAATACTTGAGGAAAATCTGTTTGAGTCATCCAGGGATTTGGGACTAGGACGGAGGTTGGCCTGCCAGCAGGACAATGACCCTACGCATACTGCTAAAGCAACACTGCAGTGGTTTAAGGGGAAATGTGTTAATGTGTTGGAATGGCCCAGTCAAAGCCCAGACCTCAGTCCAACTGAGAATCTGTGGCATGACTTAAAGATTGCTGAACACCAGCAGAACTTGAAGGAGCTGGCACAGTTTTGCGTTGAAGAATGGGCAAAAATCCCACCCAGTGGCTAGATGTGCCAAGCTCATAGAGACATACTGTAAGAGATTTAGAGCTGTAATTGCTGCAAAAGGTTTTTTTAAAACATAGTTTTAAAATATTTTTTAAATTTTCATAAAATTTATGCCCCATTTAAATTAAAGGTTGCAATGCAAAAAAAATAGGAAAAATGCCAATGGTTAGAATACTTTTGCAAGCTACTGTATCTCGGCAGCACCAGATATAAAGATGAATTGACTCTTTCAGTGTGCAGGTGTTGTATTGTGAAGCCAAAATAAAATCAGGTCAGCTTTGAACTTCCCCCACAAAGCAAAAGAGAAGCTGGAGGGAAGCGGAGCCACGGGAGTCTAAAAGTAAACAGCTGGAATGTTTGCAGTGTAAGACAAGCACACGTGGAAATTAGCACGATGCTTCCCGCTCTGATGACAGCTGGTATTTAAGTGTCGTTCCACAGAAGTGACATATCAGGACGACGTGGGGCCTTAATAGAATAAGATTTATAGTAGATCTGGGCTGAGGTGCAGCATTGTTACTGTTCTTATCAGTCCCATATTTGACAGTCCTGCCAGCAGGTATTCACAGCATTCCTGGAGCAGTGCCCGACAGGACGTTGGGATCATAACAATTTCTCAGCTGTATGCCACCACCCTGGGACATCGGACTCAACCTGCAGCGTACAGCCCAGCATGCCCCAGGTCTGCGTGTGCGTCACACCGCCGCGCTCTTCCCTGCCGAGTTGGCCAACAAAAGCACAGCAATGGGAAGCTTCATGTGTAAAATTGTTCCAAGGGAGAGCTCATCAAACTGGGCGTGCTCCAATCACTTGTTTTTATCCCCCACTCCCCCACCCCGTCTGGCGACTTCCAAAAAATAAATCTTTTGGGGTGTTGTTTTAGAGGGAAAATCGTGATCAAATCATGTAGAATTTTAGCGCTGGGCGGAGAAATGCGCCTAAAGTGTCTCCCTTGAGAAGTGCACTCATTTTTTGCACCCCACGTCAGAAATTATACATGCATTGGTGGTTGTGGTGGTAGGGGTGGAGGTGGGTCAATGGAGCCTATCCCAGCTGTCCTGGACAAGTCACCAGTCTATCGCAGGGATGGACCGGCTCGTGACAAATCAAATTCAAATGGCTGTAAGAGGTCATGTATGAATGTTTAGCTAATGTTTTTTTTTCACTTTGGGTTTGGCAAATTTTGTATGCTCTATGACCTATTTTTTTTAATCATTCTTTGATGTTCAGCTTTAAGGCCCCCTGCTATACCCAAAACCTCCAGAGCTGAAGAATAAGGCCACCACAGAAATGCCAAAAACTGCAGTTACTCTAGTGGCCACTTGAGGCCAGGTAAAGAAAGTGGGTTAAATCTCCATAGACTCCCAGGTTAAGATGTCCACCTTTACAACGTTAAAAAGCAGCACAGAGGTAGTAATCACCCTAAATATGTTATTTTCATAATACTTAACTCACAATACAATATTGCTGTCATTTTAAACATCTTGCAATATGCTGAGTATTGCAGTAACACATATTGTGATATATTGGGATTTATTGCCTTCTTTTAACTGTAAATTAAGTCTTAAAAGGTAAACGTTGTCAATATATGATTTATCTAACAAGATGAAGTTCACAGTCTGTTCTTCTCACTTCAGTCATTTTTATTGCTGAAAAATGGCATCGTCAAGCAACACTGACCAACACTGGCAATAAAATCATAAATGGCAAACTGAACTGTTTGTATTACAGTCTAGTCCAGCTTAAGTGAATGCAAGCATGTGGGCACTCCGCTGTGTACACAAGGGTTTGCGAAAAGCCCCCAGTTCAAGACCAAGTGGGAATACAAGTGTGTTTGTAGGGCATTTGGGCTTAAAGTCTGTACCAAATCACCTAAGTAGATTCATTTGCTTTAGTGACCTCTCAGGGACGTACAAGGTAATGGCTGATCAGTGAAAATGTGTTTGGACCACTGTACTCTTAATGGTATTTTTGATAAATACAACAGAAATTTTACAGCCCTTTCAGCAACTGAAGGATATGAAAATAGATGTAGGCGACCTGAAAAAGCAAGTGAGGTGAGGGGAGGTGTCCTGCCTACCTTGCAACTGCTTTGTCAACATTTGTGACACTTGGTTGGGGAAAAATTTGCTGAACCAACTCAATGTGGTCACAACAGATTAGGAAGGCTTTATGAAATTGTAACCATTCGTGAGATTTTGGACAATTTCCAAATTGGCACCGCAACTTCTGTGACAATAAGAAATGTTTATGAAGTTTTGTGAATCATTACGGCACTCAACGAATTCAGTCGTGAAAAACTTTCAACACAGTTGTGATTCATAACACTGATTCAAAATCACTTTGCCATGTGTAGGATCGGGTCTTTAACCCTCTGGAGTTGACAGACAACGGCAACGACAAGTCCCCATCACGTGACCAAACGCTTGCTTTTATGTGCGGGGGCAGCAGATCCCACCAGTGCATTGGTCATGTGATTTAGACATGGTGGGAAAGGGCTGCACCTTATCTAGCAAGTCTATCTCTACAGATACCTACTGCAAAATCTAACATTTTTAAGGCTTAAATAGATGCAGATTGCTAACCAAGCTTGCTTAGCACTCCAACTAAAATACAACATGGTAGTGACCAATCACTAACAGTGAGCTTTCAATGAGGTCCCATCGTCTACAACACCCATATGGGTACCAGTGGCCTGCACATGGAGGTTTGTGGGACCCTCCAAGGATGTGCCTCCCCAGACCATCACTGACCCACTGCCAAACCGGTCACGCTGGATGATGTTTCAGGCACCATAATGGTGTTCTGGTGGCTGTCCTGCCACTTCTGGTGTTTTCTGGCAAATGTCAGTTGAACTGCGTGGTGCTGGTCTCTGAGCACAGGTCCCACTAAAGGATGTCATGTTACCCTCATGGAGTCTAACAGTTTGGTCAAAAACATAGACACACGTGGCCTGCCGGAGGTTATTTTGTGGGGCTCTGGCAGTGCTCCTCCTGTCGCTCCTTGCTCAAAGGAACAGATACCAGTCCTGGGTGAACAGATGTCCCTCCTTCTAATTGCAACTTTTCATCATATTCCATAAAAATATCTGTTTAGCTTGTGCCTTTGTGATGACTAACCTGATAAAACTAGATCCAATCGAAATGTTGGATACGCTCTCAAGATGTGTGACATGGTCACCCTAGTCCTGCTGCTGGATTGATTCTCCTCTACAACCCAGTCAAGCTACACACTACCTGAACAACCTGAATGGGCCGCAGGTACCATCTGATGGTGCCAGCAGTGAACGGGACACTAGCAAAAAGAAAAATCTATCAGGGGGGATAAGGAGAGAGCCACCACCTGCAAATCCATTCCTTTTTGGGGGGGGATTGTCTTGTTGATGCCTCTCCAATGCAACTCTCGTCACTGTCGTTCACACCAAAGCAGGTGAAATGCATTCACAGAGGTTTCTGCTTCCTAACTGGACAAACTGATATCTCTGAAGCTTGACTGTGCTGTACTGTGATTGTTACCTTGTCAAAATGGCAACAATTCTTTTTAATAAAACAGAGATTCTGCAGCTCCCTGCCACAGCTACTGTATCTCAGTTCCTCTGTGAGTGATAGTTGCAGTTCCTTTCACGGAGTGGAGAAAGAAGCATGGGATAATTGGAGCCTCCGATTATGTAGCTCCACTCTATCAGGTTGTCATGGCAATGATGAGGCCCACAAGTAATTTGCCCTCATGAGTCCAGCGCTCTCGCTGTTTGATGACAAGAGCTGCAGAGATGCTGTCCTCTACTTCAGAGTGAGAGTAAGTGGGTTTAAAAGGACACGCATACATTTGTCAGTGTGTACACACAGTTACCCAGGAGGCACGCTAACACAAACACACACAGGGATAATGGAGATGAGATCTGTCTGCAGTGATGTGGAAGCAACAAATGATAGAATACAG
Organism: Etroplus canarensis; assembly: GCA_015106775.1. Taxonomy (NCBI): domain Eukaryota; kingdom Metazoa; phylum Chordata; class Actinopteri; order Cichliformes; family Cichlidae; genus Etroplus; species Etroplus canarensis. Next base: position 49,981 of record VUQH01074978.1, read on the forward strand.
GAAGCAAAGGGCTGAGGGATGAGTTTTCTAAGGCCTGTTTGCAATATCTGGAATCTTATTGATTCCTGAGTTAAAGTAGCACCAGAAACAGTCCAGGGAGTAACAGGGCACACAGGTGAGGCTGGGACTGAACTACATCTGCTACAATCCCAGTTCCAAAAAGGCTGGGGTGCTGTGTAAAATCTTATAAAACAATATTTTATTCACAAAAGAAATGGGAAAACGCATCAAGTGTTGAAAGTGAGACATCCTACTATTGCATGAAAAACACTTATTTTGAATTTGATGGCAGCAACACGTCTCAAAAAAGTTGTGACAGGGCAACAAACATCTGGAAAAGTAAGTGAACAGTTGCAGCTTATTGTACATATTTTACCTTTCTAAATTTGCCCCTTAACAGATTTGTTTCTTTTTGAATTGTACAGATTATAGGTCGGTCACATTTAAGGTGAAGTTTGTTTTTTTCATAAGAAAAACTGGGTATTTTCACCAGATGTGTTCCCTTTCTTCATCCTCTGTAGATATACAGTTGAACTGAATAAGGTTGAGAAATTCGAAGTTCAATTTTTATACTGTAAAAGTAATAGATTACAGCTGACGAAATGACTGACAGTTGACTGGTGAAAACCAGCAGTTAAGTCTCTTTGTCCATTCCCTGGAAACATGGCGGCACATCATCGTCACTCCTACAGAAGGGGACCCGCTAACATTGTATAAATAAACAAACTTTTGGTAAGTGAACAAAAGCACAGCGATTGTTATCCTAGAGTGATTTTACTCTACAAAAAGCATAAATACATATGCTAGACTTAAGTTCTGAAAACACATCACCTTAAATGTTGCTCACTGATCCTTCAAGGCAATTCTGAAGGTGAAAGGGGGGTCCAACCTGGTATTTAAGTAGCAGGTTAAGTGTATGCAAAGAAAGTAACTGGGACTTGTGGTGCAAATCAGTTTGAGTGGTCAGTAAAACCAGATGAGTATAATAGAAATGATTGTCTATCCTGTACCACGCACAGAAGAAAGCTCTCTGCAGCTCACTTCATGGCTGTTGATGTCAGCGCTTTTGTGCTTGTTAAGGAGAATTTTTTATTGTCAGATTCATACATTTTTTATTTTACCAACTATGTTGTCTACAACAAGACCGGCTTCCTATATAACGCATCCTGTCTGCTAACAAGGCCTCTAAATAAACCGGTTCTGGAATTCCACTGAAGTTGGAGTTTTGAAAACGTTTTTTTTCTATAATTTCAAGTCAAAGCCATGTGTTTGGTGTCAGACTGGCAAGGTTTCAAGAGGGGAAACGATGACCTGATGCTGCTCGCATTCCATTGTGATGATTTTTATGGAACCACCTCAGTTTCTTTTTCTCTCGCAGGCAAATAAATTTCACAGACAAATGAAGCTGTCTGGGCTGGTGCGCTTCTGGTCCGGAGTCAGAAATGCTCTTCTTCCTGTTCTCAGATATGACCCCTGCTCAGGAAGTTCTTTGCAGCTGTACCACCTTCCCAACTGTGACAGCGGCTCTGAATAGCAGGATGTCCTGTTTGAAGTGCCCCTGAGAGGCTTTGTCAAAGGTCAGACACCCTGGTGAGGTTCACTGGCCATGGGAAGGCTACCCACTGCCACCAAACAAGGAGGATAAACATGCGCATAATGCCAGCTGCATTTATGTACATAAACTGAGGCTGTCATGGTGCAGTTGTGGTATTAAACAAGGTAATGTGGATCCTTTTTGAGGGTATTAATGGACTAAACACTGATGAGGCTTTTGCCTGCATGAGTGCGACTGCTAAATTGTAGTGTCAAAGGTGCAAATTTGAAGTGTTTAAAAGGGATCTTTACCGGAGTAGCTTTCCATGATTCGAAGCTCAGAACAATCCTTGACTGAAGCAAGTTTTCTTCTCTCCATTTAGGGCTTTTTATGATTGGCTTCCCCTTGTAAACAGAAGGGTTTAGCTGGGCATGGGTAGGGGTACGAGATCACCATACTAGGGATATCGAGTCTCACAGGCATCATGCAGAGCCAAGAGAAGAAAAAACTCGGAACTTTTGGCTCACAGGGGTTACTAGCACACACCCTGACCTCTTAACCTGAAACCTCAGCCGTTTCAATATGAGCATTCGCCTCTGTGACAATATATATGACTGAAAATGAGGAAAAGCAGAGTAGTGAAGAATGTTCCGTACATGTAGTGATGCCACTTTCCAGGTTTTGTGGTCAGGAGTGATGAATGCAAGAAGGATGGCGTGAATACCTGAGCCACCATAACCACCAGGCCGCTGGGTTGCTGTGTCTTTGAAGCGACAACCCTCATGGAGTGCTCCCGGTCACCGGCCGACCGTTAGCTACCGTCAGAGGACTGACCAGCAAAATTAAATGTGGTGGAACAAACATTTGAAAGAATGGGCCATTCTACAGAGCTCACTAAATTCCAGTGTGCAGCTGTAAGAAAATGACACTGTTACAGCAAGACAGTTCCCTCATAGATATTCCACCATCAACTGTAAATCATATTATTGCAAGGCAGAAGTGTTCAGGAACCACAGCAACTCATGGCACAGTTTCATGGCATGGATTTCCACTAATGAGCAGCATGCAAGAGAGTCAAAATTCTCTCTCTGGCAGTATGATGAACAGGTCTGGGTTTGGTCTGGGTTTGGTGAATGCTACCTGCCTGACTGCACTGTGCCAACTATAAAGTTTGGTGGAGGAGGGATATTGCTATGGGGATGCACCATATGCATATACAGACATGTTTGTTTGTTTATTTAACCCTAATCTTGATTTTCTTGCCTTTCGATTTTATATTTATGTATATCTAGCTGAGCGTCTGTGACACGCAATTTTCCCCCTGGGATTAATAAAGAATTCTGATTCTGATGCTTTTCCATGGTTGGCCTGGGGCCCTTAGTTCTAATAAAGAGGAATCTTAATGTTTGGACAACAATGTGCTTCCAACTTTGTGGGGACACTTTGGAGAAGGCCGTTTCCTGTTCCAGCACAACTGTGCCCCAGTGCACAAAGCGAGCTCCATAAAGGCATGGTTGGATGAATTTGGGGAGGAAGAACTTGACTGACCAACATAGAGCCCTGACCTCAACCCAAACAAACACTTTGGGGATGAACTAGAACACAGATTGAGAGCCAGGCGCTCTCATCCAACATCAGTGTCTGACCTCACAAATGCTCTTGTAGATGAACGGGCAAAAATTCCCACGGACACAATCCAAACTGCCATGGTGAAGGGCTCCGCTGCCTTGCATCTTGGGTTGCTGCAAGAAGTGTGCAAAAATCATCTGCCAGATTTACCTATCCACAAATATTCATCCTGTCTCAGAAGAGCTGTTTTCACTCCACCTATCAGCTCTAGAATAAGATAAGTGTATGCCATAGTTAACCAGTGGGATGACATGACTTGTAAGAGGCACCGGGCAGTGTGAGACAGCGCCCAGGATGACACAATGATTGCATCCCATCAGAATGTAAATGCCCCGGCCCAGCTGAGCCCAGCTTACTTCCTGTGGATCAGAGCTGTCTCTCATGCACCTCTGAATGGGGATGGTGTGACAGCGCTGAATTGGGTTCCTGTTTTTGCTCTTCAGTCGAAAGTGATTTGCTTGCCAAGGTTCTGCCTACTTTTCAACTTTCTACCCACTAAAACACACCCGGGAGCTCTCGGGAAAGGAGAAATGAAAGCGGGGTCCTACTTTTAAAAAAAAGAAACCTTGAGCTTAGGGATTTTCCTCACTGACCAGAGAAGGTTAGAAGGTTTTGGTTTTTTTAAACCGAAAGTGTCAGTGGATAGAACTTCCTCAATGGGCATTTTTTAGGTGTTATCTTTGCAGTCTTCATTGATGTGAAATTATATTTGGTTTTGGCATGTGTTAAGGTAGCTCCTTAGCTAGCCTCTTTTTTTTGGCCACTTTGTCATTTAGCACTGAACAGAGTTAATGTAGGGTAAGTGCCTCCACCTAAATTAACCTCTGAACTGTAACCACCGGGGCTGGAGTGTGGTTTTGGTTTTATTTCAGCCACACACCTAAAATGCTGAGTTTCAGAAAACAGAATTTGTTACCTTTTAAATTAAGTCTCTCACATAAATTTTGGCTTCGCACTTCATCTGTCATAAGATTTACGTTTGGATGAACTTCCTCCCAAAGGTGGCTGGAATCTCCCTTAGCGACAGGGTGAGGAGTTCAGTCAGTCGGGAAGGGCTCACAGTAGAACGCCTTTGTGCCCCCATGGAAGGGCTGGATGTGGAGCCCGAGGAGAGCAAGGCCTGGGCGTCTCTCCTTAAGTGGAATAAGATGGATGGATGGATGGATGGATGGATATTGTTGTCCACTTTGATATGCTTTAATATAAAAAATGGACCTAAATATTTTTGAGCTGTAACTGTTAGAGGGCCTAATCAAAAGTGCTTTGTAATTTTGGTCTGAATCTCTAAAAAAAACTAGCAACCAACCAAAGATTTTAAATAAATATAGATTCAGTGCTGTTGCAGGTATTACTGCTAAAAAAAATGAGAGTTGGACGGTTGTGTAAAACAAACCAGTAGCAAATGGGAGGAGGAGAAAAGATCGCTTTCATAGACATTTAAAATGCCTGCACAGAACTGATCTGGAGACCAGCTCGCGCTAGTTAAGATTCCTGAGCTAAGCTAGGAAAAACACAAAAAAGATCCGTGTGTAAAAACTGAGAATAACGTTAACATGGAGTCAAGACCACGTCAGCTGGTGGCAAATCTAATATGGGGTATGTTTCAGTCTGCATACAGTGGCTGCTGGCTGCTTTGCAACCCGCCTGTATTTCTTTTAATAACTGATTTAGACAATGTTACGTCCTTGTCATTGATGCCTGTTCTGAAAAACAGTGTCACAGCTGACATTCAAACTCACTTTCAACAGGCCAGACAGCTATTTTCAGCATAACAACATACAGTCACTGGCCAGTATATTGGGTACACCTTGTGCTGGGTTAGATCTCCCTTCATTTTTTATGTCATCAATTTAGCAAGTTGCTGGAAAGATTTCTTGGAGATTTAAGTGTATATTGACATGATAGCATCACACAGGTGCTGCTGTCTGTCTATGATGTGGATATCTTAGTCCACCACATTCCAAAGGTACTCTGTTGGATAGAAATCGGGCGATGGCAGAGGTCATTTGAGTACATTAAACTCATGTTCAAGAAGCCAGGTTGAGCTTTCTGATATGACACACTATCACACTGGAAACAGCCATCAGAAGAAGGGCACACTGTGGTCTTAAAGGGATGGACATGGTCAACACAATACTCAGGTAGACTGGGGTGTTTAAACAATGCTTAAATAATACTAAGGGGCCCAAAGACTGCCAAGAAGATATCCCCCATACTATTACACCACCAGCAGCCTAAACTACTGATGCAAGGCTGGATGGATCCATGCTTTCATGTTGTTTATGCCAAATTCTAACCCTACTATCTAAATGTTGCAGAAGAAATCAAAACCCATCAGATCAGGCAACATTTTTCCAATCTTCCATTTTTGGTGAGCCCATATGAACTGTAGCCTCAGTTTCCTGTTCTCAGCTGACAGGAGGAGCACCTAGTGTGGTCTTCCACTACTGTAGCCCATCTGCTTTAGGATTCAGCGTGATGTACATTCAGAAATGCTCTTCTGCATACCTTGGATGTGAGTGCTCCCTTCCTATCAGCTCGAAGCAGTCTGGCCATTCTCCTCTGACCTCCAGCATCAGCTAGATATATTCACCTGGTAGATCAGGACTTTCTTTGCGTAGTGTTTTGCGCATTCGCCTTACAAGCAAAAGGTCCCTGCTTCGATCCCAGCTGGGGACACAAGCCCCTCTCACCATGGAGGGTTGTGTCAGGAAGGGCATCAGGTGTAAAACCTCTGCCGAATTACCATGATTAATCTGCTGTGGTGACCCCTTGGTGGAGAATGCAAGGGAGCGGCCGAAAGGTAAATTTTCAGATCAGGACTTTCTTAAATACTCCCATCTGGCACCAACAACCATACTACAGGCAAAGTCACAAAAGTCCCTTTCATTTCCCGTGTTCAGTTTAGAAATCAGAAGGTCATCTTGGCAATGTCTACATGCCTAAATGCATTGAGCTGTTGCCATGCAAGTGGATGATTCGATATTTGTGTTAACAAGCAGTTGAACAGGTATACCTAATTAAGTGGCCAGTGAGTGTAATCAAAAAATCCACTGTATGTTTTTACTGTATAATGTTGGTCTGCAGCAGCTAAAAGGCAACATATATTTATATACACTGGTAGAGACCAAAGCAGTACAAAAATCAGATATCACATACAGAAAACCTGCTTTTGATCCACAGAGTGAACAGAAACATGTTTTCAAATGAATCCTAAAGCTCCTCCGCTTTTGCAAGCTGTATAAATATGCAACTAGCTAATGGCAAATGGCCAGATAATCAGTTAATGTCACTTGAAAAAGGGAACAAACAGATTCAGAATTCAGGCGAAGCCACAGACATGTAGGATCTTAGCGTGCCTGGAATGTAATATTGCATTTTTTTCACCTTGACTTCTTAAGCTTTCAAACTCATCTCTCAAAATGATTGTAATGCAGACGATATGTTAAAAGTTTTGTGGTGTCACAACCATGGAGGACAAGAAGATCATTCTCTGTGACAGTTTGATGGATATTTACAGCACAGAGTTCAAACAGGACCTCTATATTCAAAAGAGGATTGTTATTTCCATCTGCAGTAATTTATATTTGGCAGTTTGGCTCTGTTCCAGCAACTTCCCACCCCTTCATGTGCATACATTAAAAGCCAGACACGGGGAAAGTAGCAGCAAGATCCCTGCAGTGAACAGAGCAGTGACAACAGTCAGAAACAGCATGAACAGAAGGAGCTGGGGAAGAGATGGGTTGCAAAGTGGCTGGCAGATGCACAGCACCTATAGGCAGGATAAAGACCCTTAATTAACATAAACTTACACTATGGGAGATTTGCCATTTAGATGTGTGAAAAGCTGTCATCTGAGCCATCAGCTGATGTCCGCTGGAACTGAGATGAGCTGATCTGTTAGGACTGAACTGAGCTTGACCTTGTGACTTGCCTAAAACTAATGTTCTGCTGAAACTTTGAAAATAAAATTACAGCACACGTTAGATCTGAGGGTGTCAAGTTTGGCGATCTTTGCTTTTTGCTGATGATATGGTTCTGTTGACTTCACTGAGCCATGATCTTCAGCTTGCACTGGTTCGCAGCTGAACATGAGTGAGGGGAAGGTGGAGTGCCTGGTTGACAGACGGTTAATCAATTGTGCTGAAAAGAGAGCTGCTTGTGAAAGGGAAACTTTCGATTTATTGGTGGATCTTCATTCCTACCTTCACCTGTGATCACAAGCTCTGGGTAAGTGATCTAAAGAATGAGATCGTGGATCAGAGTGGCAGAGCTTCATCCACAGGGTGTCTGGGTTTTCCCGTAGAGATAGCACGAGGACCTCAGTCATACAGGACGGGCCGATACTCCTCCACATCGAAAGGAGCCAGTTGGAGTGGTTCAGGCATCGAATGAGGATGCCTCTTGGGTACCTCCTAGGTGAGGTGTTCCAGGAGGAGGTAGACCCAGGGCACGCCGGAGAGATTACATCTCTCGGCTGGCTTGGGAATGCCTCAGTGTCCCCCTGAAGGAGCTAGAGGAGGTGGCCAGGGAGAAGGAGGTCTGGGAGTCTCTGCTTGCGCTGCTGCTGCCCCCCATGACCTGGACCCAGATAAGCAGCAGAAAAAGGATGCATGGATGTTAGGTTTGTGTTTAAAGTAACTTTGACTAAGTTTAGATTCTGTGTGATTGCCTGTTTCTCACCCCAGCTGACCTTCATGGAATGTGGCCTGACATTCAGAGATACAAGCAACTACTTTATTCGTTATGAGAAAAGTAAAGACGTTTGATTAAACTGTAGTTTCCCTTTTACCTTCCAAGCATCATGCACCATTGTTTTTTGTTTCCATATTTCTGCAAGCTCTTTTATTCCCCTACCCAAAACAAAAGGTTTACTGTTACAGTAGCTGCCCCTGGGATCCTCAAAACGCATTGTGCATCAATTGATTTATTCAGCGTAAACTTTGTTTGAACTTTGCTGAAGCAGAATCGGAGTATTAGACAAACGCTTGCCACGACCACAAACCCACAGGAATGCATGTCAAGACCATATCTTTAATTAATTGCACGTTACAGTCAAATTCCACCATCGGGGATATAATGCGTTCAGTGACACTGGAGCACGCGTTGATTGGTTTCTTTCTGGCCAAGATGAGGCGGTGGAAACATCTCACCACCAGCTTGGATTCCACTAAAACGCTGTCATTCGGCATTCTCACCTGCTTGTCCTCGTCGCCAGCGCTGTGTAGGAATAGTTGATGTAGTCCTTGGCAGGGCACACTGCGAGAAAAAAAAGAAACCCCCACACATGTTAAAGATATTCAAAGTAACAGAGAACTGACGGCGCATTTGCAAAGGCTGTTTTTGCCATAGAGCTACTGGAAGGAATTTTATCTTTGTAGCTGCCAAGGAAAGCCTGGAATTGATGTAGAATTCAAGCCCTTTAATGAACCTGCAGAGAACTTTTCTCTCTTTATAGGCCACCCTGTCTCTATATAGTGTCAAACATACATGTAGAGGTATTTACATGCGCTTATTGGACCAGAATGCTGCATGGAATTTGGTCCTTTACCCATATTTGGTTGAAAGAACAGTTCAATAATCTCTCTCACATAGAAAACTGTGTCAGTGTTGACAGTGGTGCTGAGCAGAGTAGCAACACCTCGACAAAAAAAAAAACAAGAAAGCCTAATAGCAACTCAAACAGTGTGAGGCAGGGGCTCATGAAGAAAAAAAGGTTTTCAGGGTAACGTCATCTCCATGACAACTACATGCAGAGCTGCTCCTAGATCTGCTGCAGTTCCCCATGTAGTAATTCTTCCTGTGTGAACAGAAGGCTCAAAGCTGGGAAAGGTACTGTTTCAGCAATATGCTGCATAGTGGGAATACAAATAAAATATAAGACTGAGTTTAGGCAAATTGCTAAACAATAATCCATGATCAGTGCCCTACGATGGTGAACTCAAGCTGCTCAAGTGAAAAAAGATACACTTACTGGCCACTTCATTAGTTATACCTCACTAATACTGCCTCTATCCTCAGAGATTTTGCTCCATGTTGACATGATAGCATCACACAGTTGCTGCAGATTTGTGGACTGCACATACATGATGTGAATTTCCTGTTTCACCGCATCCTAAAGGTGCTTTATTGGATTAAGATCTGGTGACTGTGGAGGCCAGTGAACTCGCTGTCATGTTCAAGAAACCAGTTTGAGGGGATCTGAGCTTTATGACACGTTGTGTTATCCTGCTGCAAGCAGCCATCAGAAGATGGGTACACTGTGGTGATAAAGGGATATAATGGTCACCAGCAATACTGAGATAGACGGTCATTTAATGCTAACAGGTTCAAAATGTGTGGCAAAAACACCCCCACACCATTACACAAATTAATTAAAATTAATATTTTAAATAATTTCTTTTTGTATTTGGCCAAACACAGACTCTCCCGATACTGCAAAAATAAAAATCTACAAGAACTATTACAAGTGTTTTCTTTTCACTGTTTGGGTGCATGGTTCTACCTTTTTGTCCTTGTGGTCTGATAAGCTTGCTGTACTCACTAGTCGTGGGATGCACAATCATGCGCTGCCATTTTAGAATTGTTCATGCAACATCATTTTAAATGTTGCTTCTGAACCATCGTTGCAACTGACCACTTACTTTTCCTGGGATGTGATAGCTTTGCAACTTAAAAGAAAAAAACACATAGAAGAAATTTTCCTTTAGAGCTTGGTTAAAAAACTCGAACTCTTGGAAAGAGGCTGTTTTAACTCAAACATTTATATTTCCCTAAACCTAACCGATCACTTTTGTTGCCTGATATTAATCAAATTGTGATTAAACTGAAAGTAGGGGGGCATTTCTAAGATGTATCCTCTGCAAGGCCCTATCTGGGATCAGCTCCAAAATTTGACTGGTTCTTTCTTTGCCCATGAACCACCTCTCCAGCCTGTTTGATTTAGCTCTGTAATTTCTCCATAATCTTACAGACAAAAGACAAACAAGGCACTGATCATGTACCTTTAGCTCGCAGGAATGAAAAAAAAACACCCAAATATGTCAACATAAATGTTTGGTTACGTTGGGCCACAAACCCCAGTCTCCTGTGTGAAAGCCCTTTGTTTGGCCCACTCACCCACCACAACCTGCTTTCTGCACAAACTGCGACTGCTTCACCAGACTTTCCTAATGCCTTTTCTGCCAGACAGCCTGTTTTTCCAGTCTCTTTCACCAGAGCTAAGACATCTCAACACCAGCGCAACACCAATATGGCAATACCATATAAACAGTGTGGCGCCCCTCAGACGTCTGCAGTAGATTTCTTCTAATCCATTGCTTGGCTATTTTAAATTAGACCAAAGCAACAGACCACTGGCTTCCAGGAAACCAGTCAATTCCTTGGCCTCCGCTGACATTTTACGATGCAGATGGTTTCAATTTTGCCTGAGAATGACCCTTTAGCAAAGGTAGAATCAGTGTTTTGTAAAGGTAAAATCATCATTTGTTTTGATATGGTGATGAACAGACAACCACTCCTGTGACTTGTGGTTTAGTCAAGTGGCCAAGTAACAGATCTACCTAAACAGCAGACAGCACAGCACCGAAATAAAAGGTTGAGTGAATTACAGGGCTCTTGAGAGGGCCTTATGTGTGCAGGGAGCTGGTCATTTTGCGTGATCTGCTCTGCCCTGTTATTAGTGACAACTCCAGTGACAGGTTAATGACCGGTGCTACAATGTGACTCATTCTCTGGCAGACTCTCTGTGTCCTGAGCAGGACTGCTGATGACCGGCCCTGTCGGTCAAATTGTTGTGGAGAGAATGTGTCAGATCGAAGCCTTTAAATTCTGTCAAAGCTGCTGCACTCCCATCACGGCACATGTTGTCTTTTATCTGTTGTGCTCGGTTATTATAATAACAAAACACCAGCGATGATATGTTCATTAGCCATTAATTGCATATTTTATGACAGAATAAGGAAAGACTCCAACTTCAGGTCCTTAAATGGCCTGTTTTGTCTTTCCAATAGCAAGACAAGCTGGAACAGAGCCATTTTTGTTTAATATTTAACTGAAATGATTAATTAGCATCGACATTGTCAGCAGCTAATAAACTTGTGATTTACACATAATTACTTTTTTCTGTGCACCATTAAAAAAATACTTTGAAAGCAATCCATTCCTGATTAATTTGTAGTTGCCCTACCGTATATGGACAAAAGTATTGGGCCACATCTCTTAATCATTGAGTTCAGGTGTTTTATTCAGTTCTTTTGCCACAGCTAGCCATGCACTCTGCCTTTACAAATATTTGTGAAAGAGTGGGTCATTATAAAGGGCTCACTGATTCCAGTGTGGTTCTGTAATAGGATGCCACTGTTTATACAAATCAGTTTAGGAAATTTCTTCCATCCTAGATGTTCCACAAACAACTCTATGTGGTATTATTGCAAAAAACTCACCCACAAAGTGGCAGACTGTGTATAGTTACAGAGCGAGGTTGCCGAGTGCTGAGGAGCATAGTGTGTAAAAGTTACAAAACACTCTACTGACTCAATAACCGCAGAGTTCCAAGAGTCCCCCACAAGAGTCCCCCACACGAGTTCTTGTGGGGGTGCTTCGGGAGTATGGAGTATCGGGCTTCTTGCTACGAGCAATCCGGTCTCTATACAACCGTTGCAAGAGTCTGGTTCGTATTGCCAATAACCAGTCTAACTTGTTCCCAGTAAGAGTTGGACTCCGTCAGGGCTGCCCTTTGTCACCGATCCTATTTATAATTTTTATGGACAGGATTTCTAGGCGCAGCCAGGGAACTGAGGGTGTCACGGTTGGTGGCCACAGGATCTCATCTCTGCTGTTTGCGGATGATGTGGTTCTGATGACTTCATCGAGCAATGACCTA